>WBNM01041167.1:0-15400 GCA_013399055.1 Ramphastos sulfuratus
TTTAGGTTGGACTTGAGGAGAAACTTATTTGGTGTCAGGGTGCTGGAGCCCCATCCCAGGCTACCCAGAGAGGTTGTAGAGTCTCCTCTGGAGAGGTTCCAAAGCCACCTGGCCGCTGCAATCCTGGACAAGCTGCTGTGGGTGCCTCTGCTTTAGCAGGGGGCTTGGACTTGATCTCTGTGGGAGGAGGTGGTTGGTGGTGGACATAGAGTCTCAGGCTGGCATCAGGGCTGGTGGGCACATTTCTCAAAAAACAGTGAACTGGACATCTGCTGATGGCTTCCCACAGGCTGTGTCTGGAGGAAGCAGCGATCAGATGGGTGACTAGAGCACTGCTTGTCCATGTCTCTCTCTAATTCCCACAGCATTCCCCCAGCCTGAGCAGACATCTTGTCTACCAAGATACAACTGAGAGCACTTTGTGCCCTCACTTTCCTCTGGTAACTTATTTTTCTTTATCTTTGCAGGGGAAATTTACGTTGCTGCGAGACACCAGAACAGATGGCAGCTTCCTGGTGCACCATTTTCTCTCCTTTTACCTCAGAGGTAGGGCAGCAGCAGGACCCTCCAAGGCAAAGCTTTGCTCCTTGGAGCTTCCTTCAGTGTGAAGTGTCAGGGTGTTTCTGTGCGAGCAGAGGTTGCTTTTGCAGAGCGTGAGGCATCTGTGGATTAGCACAAAGCTTTGGCATCAGGATTTATCCATGAGAGTGGTGAGACACTGGAACAGGTTGCCCAAAAATGTCACAGATGCCCCATCCCTGGAAGTGTTCAAGGCTAGGGTGGATGAGGCCTTGAGCAACCTGGTCTAGTGAGGTGTCCCTGCCCTTGGCATGGTGGGGATGGGACTGGATGATCTTCCAGCCCAAACCATTCTGTACTTCTATGACTTATGGATCCCAGTCCTGACTTGTTTCTGGGACCTGCTCTCTCTCTCTGTGGTTACACCCTGCAGAGTCTGTGCACCTTTTGTCAGAAATGCTGTAAATCACCTGGTGTCTGACAGCAAGGTGTGGACCTTCACTTCCACCATCAGCTCAGTGTTTGTGATGTCAGTGAAGGCATCAGGCACAACTGAGTAGTGAGTAAAGAGCCAAAGCCTGGCAAGTTGCCTGCTTGCTGTTCTGCTAACAGTTTAACCTGTGAGTAACCTCTGAGCACTTGCAGAGCAGGTTATTAGCAGTGCAAATGGATCTCTATAGCACTCAGCTGTTGTCCAAGTACCTGTTTGGTGCTCAAAGCCTTTGGCCCCTCTTGAGGGGTCAGAGGGGGCTCAACTGGAGCCACTGGCTGGTTCCACTGGAAATCCTTGTCCTGTTCTGTGGCAGGGAGAGACAAACACTGATTGTCATAGGAGAGAATCACAGAATGGTTTGGGTTGGAAGAAGTCTTCCAGATTATGAAGTCCAACCATGAACCCAGCTCTGCCAGGTCACCACCAAACCATAGCCCTCAGCACCACACCTCCACAGCCTGGAAACCCCTCCAGGGATGGGGACTTCACTACTGCCCTGGGCAACCTTGACAACCCTTAAGGGCAAGAAATTGTTCCTCATGTCCAACCTGTACCTCCCCTGGGGCATCTTGAGGCCATTTCCTCTCACCCTCTCCCCACCTGGCTTCAGACTCCTTTCAGGGAGTTAGAGAGACCCAAAAGGTTTTCCCTCAGCCCTCTCTTCTCCATGCTCAACAGCTCCAGGTCCCTCAGCTGCTCCTCCCCAGCCCTGTTCTCCACACTCTTCACCAGCTGTATTGCCCTTCTCTGAACCCAGCTCCTCGTGTCCTCCCTGGAGTGACTCAAAAGTGACCCCAGGATTCCAGGTGTGGCCCCACCACTGTCCAATCCAGGAGGCAAATCCCCATTAATGTTCATACCCAACTCTTCAGGCCAGGCTGTCAAGTGCCACATGTCCCAAATCCCATTTCACTGAGGCACTTGCTCAGAGTTCTCATTCCCTTTGTTGTTCCACTCGAGGCCACTTGCCCTGTGACAGCTAAAAAGGGGATTTTTGGCATGCCAGTGGCTTTGGTAGTTTATATCATGGTTGACTATTCGCCTTCTTGCAGTAATACCAGCAAACAGTGCCAGGAGATCCCAGGGCAGGTAGGCACAAGACAGAAAAGTGGCTTCCTGCTTTTTTTTCTGCCATCTTTTTCCCTGTCATTTTAAACACACTCACATTTCCCCTGGTGGAATTCCCATAGAAAGGTGAAAACTGAAAGCCCAGCCACGAGGAAACAAGAGGCTGCCACAACCTGCCTTACTTGATGGCATTTCCAACCAGATCTGGAGCCCTGACTGCTGTGGTTTCTGTGCTTTGCCAGTGGCAGCTTGCAGCATGCCAAGGCTAACCTGGATTTTTTGTCTCCTTGCTCAGCTGGCTGTAAGGTTTGCTTTGTGGCCCTGCTCCAATCCTTCAGTCACTACAGCATCGTGGCCCAGAAGCTGGTAAGTCTGTTGGCATAGGTTAATCATTACAGCTCTGGGTGGTGTCTGTTGGGTGGAAAGGGAATGAGGACAGGGAACAGGAACATGTCCTCCCCTCTCTGGCTTCACTGGAAATCCTCACATTGCCACTTACAGAGGCTTCATAGAATCACCAAATAGTTTGGGTTAGAAAGGGCCTTAAAGCCCCTCTAGTTCTAACTCCCTGCCATGGGCAGGGACACCTTCCACTAGCCCAGGCTGCTCAAGGCCTCATCTAACCTGGCCTTGAACACCTCCAGGGAGGGGGCATCCATGACCTCTCTGGCGGCTGGGTGCAGTAATGGGTAAGTCTGTAAATCAGGGTTGAGTTTTGGTGCTTCCTGAACAGTTTTATTGACTGCTAAGTTTTCACCTTTTAGAAGGAGATCAATGGTCTGAGAGCTCAGACCTTGATTAAAATGGGCTGGGAGGCATGAAGAAGAGTATGGGTAGCAGGTCAAGGGAGGTTCTACTTCCCCTCTACGCTGCCCTACAGAGGCCATGTCTGGAGAACCGGGTCCAGTCTGGGCTCTCCAGTTAAAGAGAGACAAGGAACTACTGGAGAGAGTCCAGTAGAGCTTCTGAAAGTGCTGAGGGGCCTGGAGTATCTCTGTGAGGAAGAAAGGCTGAGAGACCTGAGACTGAGCCTGGAGAAGAGCAGCCCAAGAGGGGCTCTTCTCAATGCTTATTGAGAGCTGAAGGGACCCTTTGTGAGGGTGCTGGAGCCCTGTCCCAGGCTGCCCAAAGAGGTTGTGGTTTCTGCTTTCATGGAGAGATTCCAAACTCCTCTGAGCATTGTGATGCTGGGCAAGCTGCTGTGGGTGCCCCTGCTTTAGCAGGAGGGTCATACTGGGTGATCTCCAGAGGTCCTTTCCAGTGCCACCGTGCTGGGGTGTGGGAATTCTGTGACTGGGCAGATGAAAGCATTTGAGGTGGAGCTTCACCTTCCAAGCAGATTCTCACTGGGCGATTCCCCTGCAGAGCTGATTCTGCCCTGCTGAGTGTGCCAAGCTCTGCAGCACCCAAGAGACCTGGTCTCTGTGTGTCAGAGGAGGAAATCCAGTGGGGAAAGATCAGATGCAGGACCCTTGCCTGGTCTAAGAGCAGAGCTGTGTCTGTTGGCACGCTTCCCAAGGTGGTGAAATTCCCCAGCATGCAGCTCCTGCTTTGAATAGGTGCTGCTGGCATCTCCCCCGTGGGAGAGCCTGAGAAGGGAGAGGCCATGGGGATTAGCTGGAGCACACGTGCCTTGCAAATGGAAGTGATTTGTTGTCTGATGCTTCATCAAAAAGGAGACTGAGCTGAGGGGAGGTGATGAGAACAGCGTGGTTTGCCCAGGGGAGTTCAGGGAAGCGGTGACATGTGCCAGCAGCCGTGAGCTGTCCTTGTCCCTGTGACTCAGCTTTGGATTCTAACTTCACAGGTGCCCATGTGCCTGGTTGTGAATTCTGCCTAAGCTCTAAAGAGCTGGAGGTCCTAACACCAGTTATTTATATCTGTTTCTGTAAGATCTTGTCTTTGCTTTAACCCTTCTTGAACTAAATGAAGCTCATTAAAGGCAGTGTAGTTTCCCTCTTAGACTTGCCTAATAATTTGCTGCTGGAGAGCTCTACTGGAGACCAACTGGGATGCCATATCCACAGCTGCAGCAGATTCCTGGCTGCAGGCAGTACCCTGAGCTGTGTCACCACAGAATCCCAGCATAATGAGGGTTGCAAGGGACCTCTGGAGGTCATCCAGTCCAACATCTTTATCCCCGTTTGGCCTCCCTCTTGCTTGCTCCTCTTTTCTCTGGCACAGTGCTAAGGTCACTGACCAGAGAACATCACCTGGTCACTTCTGCTTTCCCTTGCAGGCAGCTGTGCTAGAGGACAGACCTTGGCCAGTTGCCTGACCACAGCTCACTGCACTTTGTCCCGTGTCTGTATTTGCTGTTTGAGCTCAGCCTCACCTGCCAGTGCAAACATTTTTGCCTTCCCTCAGGAAATGGCCATCAACAAGCACTGGTTCTGGTTTGAGAGGACATCACTCCCGGACCACCATGCTGCCCAGCTGGACAAGAGCAATGGGATGAGGTTCAGCAAGGCCAAAGGCTGGGTCCTGCCCTTGGGTCACACCAACCCCATGAACACTCCAACCTAGGAGCAGAGTGGATGAAAACTGCGTGGTGGAAGAGTACCTAGAAGGGAGGTTGGTCAGCAGCAGCTGAAGATGAGCCTTAGAGACCTGGACTCACCCCACTGCAGCCACCTGCCACAGCAAAGTTCTGCCTTACCCATGAGGTGAACTTCTTGGCCTCACCTATTGATCCAGCCTGGCCAGGTCCCTCTGTAGAGCCTCCTGACCCTCCAGCGGATTCACACTCCCTTGACCTGCTTCATGCACCTCAGAAGATCATTGATCTTCATGGTCAGGAGAGCTTGCTGCTGGCTTATGCACCTCAGATCCAGTTTTTAAATCATCCTGGTGTCATCTGCAGACTGACTGAGGGTGCCCCAAGGGGTCTCACAGGGGCTTGTCCAGATCATTGAGAAAGAGATTAAATGGAACCATCTTCAGGGGGCTCAAAACCTCACAGGGGATGTCTTTCAGCAAACATGGGAGCTGCCCTCTACAACTACCTGCAAGGACGTTGTGGAGAAGTGAAAAGAGACCAGCACCAACAAGTAATTAGCAATAGAACAAAAGAGAATGGCCTCAAGCTGTGACTGGGTAGGTTTAGACTGGACATAGGAATTTTTTTTTTTCACAGATAAAGTGGTCAGGCATTGGAATGGGCTGCCCAGGGAGGTGGTGGAATCACCTACCCTGGATGTGTTTGAAGATTGTTGGAATGCAGTGCCTGGGTGCACCTTGCAGAGTAGGGATGTCTGCTGGCCTTGGTGATCCTGAGGGGCTTTTCCAACCCAAATGTCTCTGTGATTCTGCTTTCTCAGGATCCTTGTTTCTGGTTCTCTGCCTGTGGCTCACTGAGTTCTGCCAGTCAGGCAATGCTCCATCTAGCTACCTCCTCCTGAACTCTTTCTAAGCCATCTTCTCTCACCATCTTGTCCTCCTACCTGCTGCCTTGCTCAGTCAGCTCCATTTCCAGGCTGCCGAGGCGCCACCAACCTTGGCGTCGGTGCTCCTTGGTTCCATTCTGAGGTGGCTCAGGGCCCTTGTGAAGTGTGGGCAGCCACCCACGCTGCAGAGCTGAGCAGATTCACACTTCTGCCCGCTGGGAAATGCACAGTCTGGCACGGGCTGGAAGGTATTGGAGATAGCTTTGGATCATCTTGGCAGTAACAGCTACTAAATTCTCTCCTGGCAGGCGGCTTGATGGGGTTAGCAGGAAGGTGGAGAGCTGTAGAATGGTTGGCAAAAATAGCTCTTGCTGGTTGAAAAAAAAGGAGGGTGAGGGATGAGTTAATGAGCTAGATCTCCAGTTGGGGTCTGCTGCATGTTTGCACCTCTGCCAGGACATTCTCTGTTGGGGCTGCATGTGCCCATCCCATGGCTCTGGAGGTCAGCCCGTGCCTGTCCCATGCCTAGCAAGGCTCTTGTGGTTGGCCTAATCGCAAAGCAGAGCTGAGAGCTGTAAATCTCAACTGTGGTTTGAGTTGCAGCCTCAGGCAGCTTGTCGTGGTCCTTCCCTCTCCAAAGGGGAGCCAGGGCTGAGACTCCTTCCCATACTCTCTCCCAGGAATTGCACAAGCTCAGAATTGCCCAGCCCACGTTGTGCCTGGCTCAGGTGTGTGGGTTGTGCTGCAGAGTCATTGCCACAGAGATGATGTGAAGATAGGGAAAACAAAAGGGGTTTGCCACCCAGGAAGGGAGGGTGAAGAAATAGCTCACAGCAGGGTTCTTGGGGCAGACTGGAGAGGGGAAAGAAAGAAAAGGAGGAAAAAAAAAATAAGGATAAAGGGAATTTTGAGTCAAGATCCAAATGAGGTTGGGAAGAAAAATGGGTGAGGTGGATGGGATGAGGTTCCCATCCCTGAAGGGGTTTCAAAGCCCTGTGGCTTTGAGAGCCTTGGTTTAGTGGTAGCCTGGCAGTGCTGGGTTCATGGTTGGACTTGAGGATCTTAAAGGTCTCTTCCAACCAAAACCATTCTGTGATCCCCTGTGGAAGATTCACTGCAGCATTGACTTCATTGGCACATGTAGGTGAGATTTGATACAAATCAGCTGTTGATCTGCTGTTTGCTTTTCTTCATCATCATCATGGTTTCCTCTCTCAAGGGAGTCAATCTGACAGCTGCCAAGGAACGGGGACAGCTTGTCTTCCTGGAAGGTCTCAAGTCCTGCCTTGACCTCTGGTTTGGAGAGGAGGAGCAGTCAGGAGAGCTCAGTCCTCTGCAGTTCCTAAGGTAAACTCAAGTGGTTGGGGCTCAGCAGGACTAGAGCTGGGCTGATCCTCAGCAGCAGGGGCAGGGAGGAGATTCTGCCCCTATGCTCCACTCTGTTGAGACTCTACCTGCAGTGCTGGGACCAGCTCTGGAGTCCTCAGCACAGACAGGGACCTGTTGGAGCAGGGCCAGAGGAGGCCACAGCAATGCTGGCAGGGCTGGAAGCTCTCTCCTGTGAGGCCAGAGTGAGAGGGTTGGGCTTGTTCAGCCTGGAGAAGGCTCCTGGGAGACTTTCTGGTGGCCTCTCAGTGCTTCAGAAGGCTGGAAACAGGCTTTGAGCAGGGCTTGTTGTGACAGGACAAGAGGTGATAGTTTGAACCAAGGAGATTTAGACTGGAGAGAAGGAAAAGATTTTTGTGCCCTGAGGGTGGTGAGACCCTGTCCCAGGTTACCCTGAGAGATGGTAGCTGCCCCATCCCTGGCACTATGCCAGGTCAGGTTGTATGGGGCTCTGAGGAACCTGCTTTGGCTGCAGATGTCCCTGCTGACTGCAGGGGGTTGGACTGGATGACCTTTAAAAGCCCCTTCCAACCCAACATATTCCATGATCCTCAGAGCAGGGCAGGAGGTTTTCATTGCATACAAAGGAGCAGTGCTTGTAGGACCTGGTGAGTGTCAGCAGTGGGGCAGCACAAGGGTGCAGGCTGATGTCAGTGGGTAAGGAGGGAGGTACACAATGTGCATGTGGGCCAAGGCTCTTGAGACCTTCTCCTTCTCTTCCAGTGAGAGCACCTCAGACCTCAAAGCCTTGTTCGACTTCGTGCGGACATCTCTGACTCCTGCTGACGGTGACACCTGGCAGGGCCCCATGCTGCTGGTGGATGACCTCAGCGTCCTGCTCAGCTTGGGTGCCACACCAGTGGCAGTGCTGGACTTCATCCACTACTGCAGAGTCACAGTGTGCTCCCAGCTGAAGGTACTGCTCCCACAGCCTGCCACAGGGACAGAGCAGCCCCTGCAGCAGAGCCTGGCTCCCCTCTCCCTTTCCATCTCTGCCTCTTTGCCACCAGGTGTGGCCCTGGTGAGGCCACACCTTGAACCCGAGACTCAGTTTTGGGCCCTGCACTCCAAGAAGGACATGGAGGGGCTGGAGCAGGGCTAGAGAAGGGCAGCAAAGCTGGTGAAGGGTCTGGAGAACAGGGCTGGGGAGGAGCAGCTGAGGGACCTGGGGGTATTGAGCCTGGAGCAAAGGAGGCTGAGAGGAGACTTTTTTGCTCTCTGCAACTCCCTGAAAGGAGGCTGGAGCCAGGTGGGGCTTGGTCTCTTCTCCCAAGGAATAACTGACAGGATATGGGGAAATGACCTCAAGTTGCCCCAGGGGAGGTTTAAGTTGGACATGAGGAACAATTTTCTTTTCCTGAGGGTTGCCAAGGCCTGTCCTAGGCTGCCCAGGGCAGTGGTGGAGTCCCCATCCCTGAAGGGGTTTCCAAGCTGTGGAGACGTGGTGCTGAGGGCTATGGTTTAGTGCTGCCCTGGCAGTGCTGGGTTCACAGTCGGACCTGATGATCTTAAAGGTCTCTTCCAACCCAAACCATTCTGTGATGAGGTTTTGGAAGGCTTTGACTGTGCAAGAAATCCAAATTGCTGCCCTAGAGCTACTCCCAGGACTTTTACTTCATCCTTTGAGAACCTTTGTAGGGTCCCATGCTAGCCCAAGAGTGTCTCTTTCTGTCCCTGACATGTCAGCAGAGCTCTGAAGTGCAAAATGCTGTTTCTTGGAGCTCTTGGCTCTCCAGAGATCTCGCCCCCAAGTGTGTGTGAAGCAGGGAAGAAAGCAGGCTCTGAAGGTGGGGAGGGGCTGAATAGTCTCACAGGGGACAGAGATGAAGGTCCACTCAGAGGGGATGTGGTTTCTAGGTGTGTGTGTGACCATGCAGCACATCTACAAAGATCTCCCTGGTGGTGTGCCGACTTCTGAGAGCATGGCAGCCAAAACTGGCTAGAGTCACCTCCACCCTTTGTTTTTTGCACTGCAGTGTCCCCTTCTCTGCTTGAGTGAGAAATCAAGGTGAAGGTGTCAGGTTTTGTTCCCCAGCTCCTCATGTGGTGTTTATGCTGACAGGAGGTGTTCTGCTGGCTGGGAATATTTCCCTCCAAGCCAGCTGAGGAATTGTGCTGTCACCCTTCCATTGCTGCCTGAGGTGCTGTAAAGCTTGAAAGCCACCTGTTAATTGAGTGGGGATCTCATGGCCAGTTAAGTCCTTGGTGTCCTCCAAGGGCAGAGGCAGAGACTCTTGGGATGAGTATTTAGTAGATCTAGGGTGTAGTTTGGTGTTGAATTGAGTAGCTCTTGGCTTGTAGAATTATTTTGGCTGGAAGAGACCTCTAAGGTCATTGAATCCAACCTTCAACCCAACTCCACCATGGCCCCAGGTGCCATGTCCACACGTTTCTTGAACACCTCCAAGGATGGTGACTCCTGGGCAGCCTCTTCCAATCCCTGATCGCTCTTGAGGGAAAGAAATTGTTCCTCATGTCTAAGCTAAGCCTCCCCTAGCACAATATCAGGCCATTTCCTCTCATTTCATTACCTGATACTAGGGGGAAGAGACCAACCCCCACCTGGCTCCAACCTTCTTACAGGGAATTGGAGAGAGCCAGAAGGTCTCCCCTCAGCCGCCTTCTCTCCAGGCTGAACAAACTCATGTCCTCAAGCTGCTCCTCACCAGCCCTGTTCTCCAGACTCTTCACCAGCTTTGTCCTTCTCTGGACCTGCTCTGTCTCCTCAGTGTCCTCCTTGAGGTGAGGGGCAAGGTTCTGCCTAACAAGCTGCAGAGCTTGAAAGCACATTTTAGCTGAGTGGGGATCTCATGGTATTTTAAGTCCTTGGTGACCTGCAAGAGCAGAGGCAGAACTTCTTGGGGTGAGTATTTAGTAGATCTAGGCTGTAGTTTGATGTTGAGTTGGGGAACTTTTGGCTTCTTGAGGGAGCTGTGGAGGTTGGAGCATCCCAGCTTGAGCTGTGGCTGTTTGGCCAAATCTTGAAGTAGCTCTTCTGGCTTCATTCCAGATTGAGTGGCCTGCCAGACTGGTTTAACCAGGCAGCTGCCTCCTAACAAAGGCCTGGTGTGCTTTTAGGCTGAGTGTTACCTATAGATACCTACACACAGTGTAGGTACAACACACTGCTCCAGCCTTTTGTAGACATGTCTGCTGTGGGCTTTCCCAGTGGACTTCAGCTCAGGGCCAGCTCGTGTGCTGAAGGATATCTCAGAAGGTTAGCATTTGTACAAGCCCCTTTTTTAGTGTGTTCAGTTTGGGGCCCCTCACTCCAAGAAGGACGCTAAGGGGCTGGAGCAGGGCCAGAGAAGGGCAACAAAGCTGGTGAAGGGTCTGGAGAACAGAGCTGGGGAGGAGCCGGTTAGGGACCTGGAATTGTTGAGCCTGGAGCAAAGGAGGCTGAGAGGAGACCTTCTGGCTCTGCAACACCCTGAAAGGAGGCTGGAGCCTGGTGGGGCTTGGTCTCTTCTCCCAAGGAACAACTGACAGGATGAGGTGAAATGGCCTCAAGTCACCCCAGGGGAGGTTTAAGTTGGACATGAGGAACAATTTTCTCTTCCTAAGGGTTGCCAAGGCCTGTCCCAGGCTGCCCAGGGCAGTGGTTGTGTGAGCATGGAGAAGAGGAGGCTGAGGGAGAACTTGTGGCTTGCTCCAATTCCCTGAAAGGAGATTGGAGCCAGGTGGGAGTTGGTCTTTTCTCTCTAGCATCAGGTAACAGAACAAGAGGAAATGGCCGGAAATTGTGCCAAGGGAGGGTTAGGTTGGACATAAGGAACATTTTTTTTTTTTTGCTGCAAGAGGGGTCAGGCACTGGAACAGGCTGTCCAGGGAGGGGGTGGAGTCACTATCACTGGAGGTGTTCAAGAAATGTGTGGACATGGCACTCTGGGACATGGTTTGATGGCCGTGGTGGTGGTGGGTTGAAGGTTGGACTTGATGATCTTAGAGGGCTTTTCAGCCCAAAAACACCTATGATTCTGTCCCCTCCCTTCCCTTGAGCTGATTTGGAATCAGCTAGGACCTCATGGCTGCCTGCTGCTCTCGTTCCAGGGAAACATTGTGGTGCTGGTTCACAGCGAGCAGGATTCTGAAGATGAAGAAAACAAGCTGGTGGGGAACTCCTTGAGTCATCACAGTGACCTCATCCTGTGGGTAGAGGGGCTGGCCACTGGCTTCTGCAAGGACGTTCACGGGCAGGTAAGGAATGGAAGAGCACAGAGAGGTGGCACATGTTGATATCACACCTTAAGGTCACACCCAGCACTGTGTGCAGGCCCACAGCTGGGTCAGACATGGTCCTTCTGCTCTGCTGGAGATGGCCCAGGACCAGCTTTGTTTGCAGCAAGGATTAATGGGCAGCCTTGGGTCTGCTGGAGCACTTAGGCTCTTGTGGCTGTGAGTCATGGAGTCATGGAATTGTTTTGGTTGGAAGAGACCTCTTAAGATAGTTAGGTCCAACCATTAACCCTGCACTGCCAGGTCACCACTAAACCATGGCCCTCCAGCACCACATCTCTGCAGCTCTGAAACCTTTCCAGGGACAGGGACTCCCATCACTGCTTGGGAAACCCACGCCAGTGTTTGAGAGCTCTGCTCCTTTCTCTTTGCAGATTAAAATCATCAAGAGAGTGTCCTTGGAGCTGAGAGGGGAGCAGGACCGTGTCCAGATCTACCAGTATAAGATCCAGGACAAGAACGTCACCTTCTTTGCCCCGGGACTGTCAGCTGCGGTCCTGTGATGTCATCTGCTGTGAGACCATCGTGGAGTGAGGCTGGTGGTACCTTTGGAATGGACATGAGGGCTGCATAGATGATGAAGGAACTGGAACCTCTCTGTGATGAGGAAAGGCTGAGAGAATTTGGGCTGTTTAGTGTGGATGAGAGCAGCCTGGGGGTGGATCTCTTCAGTACTGATCAGTACTTCAAGGGTGAGTGTCAGGACCATGGCACCAGGCTTTGTTCAGTGGTGTCCAGGGACAGGACAAGGGGGAACAGGCACAAACTTGGATATGAGAAGTTCCATCTAAACATGAGGAAGAACTTCTTTAAGAGTCACAGAGCCCTAGAGAAGGCTGCCCAGAGGTGGTGGAGTCTCTACCTCTGGAGACTTCCAAAACCTGCCTGGACATGTTCCTGTGTGACTTTCTCTAGGTGACCCTGCCTTGGAGAGGGATTGGACCCAAATGATCTCCAGGGGTCCCTTCCAGCCCCTACCATTGTGTGATTCTGTGATGTGCCACCAAACCAGCCTGGCTGCTTCCCCAGTGCCTTCCAGGAGCAGGCTGGTCCACGATGGAAGATCAAGCACACGCTGATCTGCACGCCAAGGAGGGAATTAACCTGTCCAGGGCTTGCTGCATCCCTTTGTCCTCCCACCCCATTCCCAGGCCAAGAAGAGGAGTGCCAAGGATGGCCCTTGGAGCTTGTAAATACAGGCAGGGGCTGCCTCTGGGCCAGGCGTGCCTCACCTTTTCCAGTGTGGTATGCCAGGCGCCGATGGAAGGATCACCCCACCCTCCCCCTGGCATCTGACTGGCATTTAACTGGCACTGCAAGAAGTGAGGCACCACGGGTGGAGGCAGGAATGGGATAGTCTGGCAGGATGTTGCCATTTTCTCCTCTCTACCAGCCCTGGCACTGGAGAGGTTTCTTCAGCTCCCAGCTTCAGGCAATTACAGCATCCATAGGTGCATGTCCAGCCTTGTTGTGGTGAGACCTCAGCTGCCCTGCTCAGGTGGTCTCTGGTTTTGTGCTGTTGCTTTGCCTCTCTTCATTTGAAACCACTTGGGGATGGCTGTGGGTCCCCCTCTCTCCCCTTGGATGTGAGGGCAGTCCCAGGAGTAGGGCTGGGTCCTGGAGAGCTCCTGGGAGATGTTCTGGCTGCAGTGAATCAGAGAATCATAAATTGTTTTGGCTGGAAAAGATTTTAAGGTCATAGAGAGTGGCTGGACTCAAGCTGTGCCAAGGCTGGTGCTAAACCATGTCCCTCAGCACTACATCTCTGTGGCTTTGGAACACTTGCAGGGAGGTGTTCAGCCACCTCCTGTTCCAGTGGTTGACAACTCTTCTAATGTGCGAAATAAACCTTCCCTAGGGCAACTTGAGGCCCAGCTCTTGCTATAGCATCACTCAACCCCACTACAGCAGAACATAACCTGAGAGTTTCTTTGTAGCTCCAGATTATGTCTCCATTCCACCCTCACCCCCCAACCTCCCAGCTCGGGTGGTACCTCTAGGTGGGCCTCACCCAACCTCCAGAGTTTTGTGGGCACAAATGATCTTTGTTGGGTGAGCCCCAAGGTACCTGTGTGGCTGTTGCAGGCAGCCAGACCCTGAGCTGCTAGAGAGCAGCTAAGTCCTGACGTTATGGTGCCCAAACTTGCATGCGAAGACAAAGCAGGGGATGCCACCACAGACTGAGGTCCTCAAGTGCCCCTGAGCTCCACACAGCCTGGAGCTCCTTGGGGAGGTTCCAGGTGGCTGATGGTGGGTTCAAAGCAATACCCCATGCTGTGTCAGAGGTGGGCCGGTGGCTCGATCTCCCCATGTCATGCCAACCCTCAGGCCAGTGCCTGCCATGCATGTTGAGATCAGACGTTTGCTGCCAGCTGTGGAAGTGGCAGAGCCCAGAGTAGTGGCAGTGTCCAGGGGATGATGCCCAGCTGCAGTATCCAAAGGGAGGATAAGACGAGCAGTAAAATTGTGGGGAAGGCACTGGTCCCTGCCCCTATCTTGGGTGTATCATAGTGTGTGATTGAGGTAGCCCTGCAGCATTGGTTTCGCCTTGGAGACATCCCAAAATGTCCCAGCTTCCTCCTCCAAAGCTGGCAGGGTGACAATGTGACATTGTTGGTGGCTTTTGCCCAGTTCTTTATGCTTGCATCCAAGCAAGAAACCAGAGCCTGCCCTGGGCTGAGCACCACATGGAGAGCAGCATCCTGATCCTAGTGTCCTCAGGTAAGGGGACATTTCTCCAGGACCTAAGGACCTCCTGCATGAGCTTCTCTGTACCTGCACTGTGTAGTGGTAAGGACAGGGCAGGCAGCACCTGGGAGATGCCTCCTGGAGACAGGAAGGTGAAATCTGTGGTGGCTCCTGGTTCACAGAGTGGACCAAGCCCAGCATTTTCTCCATCCCTGGCCAACACCCACTGGTGCCATCAGGATGTGAATGCTGGAGGCTAATCTGGCAGCTCTACTGAACCAAGGCCACCCAGTATGGCCATGACCAAAACAAGACCTTGCTCCAGAGCTGACGTTGCAGAAGGCAGTGGAGGAGGAGGAACAGGACTGAGGACAGAACAGGGTGGCCTTGGTTAGGGTCAGCCAACATCTGCGTGTTCCGAGCTGTTTGTTTGCAAGCCAGAGGCTTGTGCAACACCATGTCCCGACCCAAAAAAAAGGTAGGACTTGGCTTGAGGTCTTGGTGGGAGCAGCCTGGGATTCCTGGCCAGTCAGCCTCTGTGGAAAGGCCCACCAAGAACTGGAGATGGTGGGACAGGTTCCCTGGGAGAGGGTCAGGTGGGGTGGTACCAGGCAGGAACTCTGTGTCAAAGCCTGATGGGGGCAAGAAAGGCTCCAGAAGAAGCAGTTCTGTGGGGGACACTGAGTCCCGGGAGACAACTAAGGTGGGGCTACCTTCTGCTCCTTTCCTGTTTCTCTGGCTTCCCACCAAGAACCTGGCTTTGCAGAGACACCTGCTCTCCACCTTGTTCTTCACGGGGTTCTCGTGGGATTTCAAGAATGACAGTGGGAGCTGTGCTGGGGGTGACCCAAGCTTAGCCATGTTCCACCATGCCCTCTGTGCCAGTATTCCCAGTGTCTCGCCTGCTCTTTTTCCCTGCAGTTCTGCGTTCCCAGTCACTTCTAGCCATGGGTTTCAAGTGCAAGTTCCCTTCCTGCCAGGACTACTCTTCTCAGATTGCCCCGGAGCTCCCAGTTTGTGATCCTCCCTCCAGCATCACTCTTCCCGGTGCAAAGTCGTCTCCCTCCAGTGCCCTTCTCCCCCGGTACCCTTGGACTCCCGGTGCCCACTCCCCCCACTCAGTTCCACCATTCCCTGCTGCAGCCCCTTCCTGAACCTCAGAGGGGCCGGTTCTCGGTAGCCCGCTTTTACCCTACCACCCCCTCTGTGCTCCAGGACCTTGCCGTTCCCCTTCCCCTGTTCTCGGTCTGACCCCTGCCACCTGCTCCACGTGCTCCCGCTGCGGACGAGTCGCTTCCGCCCTCCCACGGGAGCGCGCCATGCCGCGGGCGGGCGTGGTGAAAGAGACTGGGGCGGGGGCTGGTGAACAAGTGGGCGTGGCTATGTAAATGAAGCCAGAGTGGGGCGATTTCATGTTAGAGTTTGGGCGTGGCTAATCTATGAGGAGGTGTGGTCAGTGCGTGAGAGGCGTGTTTGTGGCAGGGGCGGGCGTGGTTACGTCAGCGCTGGGGGCGTGGCAGCGTCGACGTCGGGGAGGCGTGACCGACGTTCAGCGCTGCGCGCGCGCGCCTGGGGCCCGGCGGCGGCAGCAGCAGCAGCAGGAGCGGCAACGGGGGGAGGGCGG
>WBNM01041167.1:15438-102427 GCA_013399055.1 Ramphastos sulfuratus
GGGGGGGGGGTTAAATCGAACCGGGATTTAAAAAAAAGACCCAAGCGAAAAAAAAAGCAGTAAGAGTTTGGGGTTTGGGTGGTGAAACCTTCCCCCCCCAAAAAGAAAAAAACCACAACAAGGTGATCTAGCAAATTAATCGCAACCGGGCGGACGGAGCGGAGGGAGGGTCAAAGGTCAGGAGGAGCCGATCCCCATCGGTAAGGTGAGGAGAAGCGCGAGCGGTCTGTGAGCGGCACCGAATTCTCCCTGCTGCTTTACGGGGGGCGCGGAAGGGGTGCATGGGGTGCGGGTCCCACCCCCTGGCTTTAACGGTCACTCAGCCACCCCCTGTCACCCTCACCCGCGTCCTGAGGGGGGCTGAGGCCTTTAGGCCTCTACCTGGTGGGAAACGTGAGGGATAGCCTCTTGGTTGGATCTCCGGGCCCTCTCATGGATGTCCTTTTCTGGGTGGTGGGTGTAGAGGGGCTCCTTTTAAGCTGTCGGGTTTTCAAGTGATTTCGGCCTTCGCTGGGTGTGGAGCGTGGTGGGTGCCTTGTATTTGTGTGGGTTGGGTTTTATGTTCCGTGTGTGTTTTTTGACAATCGGTGAGATTTTGGGTGTTAGCAGGAATCGATTTCCCTGTTTGCAGAGCATGGTGCTGTGCTGAGGGCTGCAGAAG
Organism: Ramphastos sulfuratus; assembly: GCA_013399055.1. Classification (NCBI taxonomy): domain Eukaryota; kingdom Metazoa; phylum Chordata; class Aves; order Piciformes; family Ramphastidae; genus Ramphastos; species Ramphastos sulfuratus. The sequence goes on from WBNM01041167.1 coordinate 16,100, forward strand.
GGGCTCCTGTACCCTCTGGGAGATGCAAGTGGTGTTTGAGGGAAGGTTGGGGCTGCTGACTCCTGCAGAGAGCCTGGAGGAGGATCGAGAAGGAACTGAGATGCACAGGGAGAGCTTAATACTTGGGAAACCAGGACTTGTCATCCTGAGGTGTCACTGTGCTGGAGGAGGGAGGAAAGGGGGGAAAACGTGAGGAAATGAGTCTGAGAGAGGGATGTGGGAAGTTTTGGTGGGTCAGCGATGGTAGATTGGGACTAAACTGGGGATGAGATGAAGGGAGCCCTGCTGCAGAGTCTGGAGAACAGGCTTTATGGGAAGGGAAAAGGGGCCCCTTAGTCCAAGAAGGACATTGAGGTGCTGGAGCAGGTCCAAGAAAGAGCAACTAAGCTCATGAAGGGCCTTGTGAGGAGCAGCTGAGGTAACTGGGGTCATTTAGAAGTCTGAGGGGAGACCTCATCACCCTCTGCAACTCCCTGAAAGGAGTTTGGAAAGAGGTAGGGGTTGGTCTCTTCTCATGTGTAACAAGTGACAGGACAAGAAGAAATGGCCTAAAGTTGTGCTAGGTTAGATATGAGGAAGATTTCTTCCAGGGAGGGTTCTCAGACATTGGAACAGGCTGCTCAGGGAGGTGGTGGAATCACTGTCCCTGGAGGTATTTAAAAGCCATGTGGGTGTGGTGCTGAGGGACATGGTTTAGTGAAAGTAGTGTAGCACTGTGGGATTGTGAGCTCTAGGTGAGCAGTTGGACTTGATCTCAAAGCTTGCTTCCAAACTCGCCAGTTCTGTGATTCTAAGAAAAATGCCTGAGTATGAGAATGACTGAGATGTGGAGTAAAACCCTCTGCAAGGTGTGCTGTGCACATCAGTAGCTTACTGACCGCTTAGGAACCACAGCTCTTCACCAAATGGTTTGGGTTAGATCTAGTTCCACCCCCACTGCCATGGGCAGGGGTACCTTCCACTGGACAAGGATGCTCAATGCCACATCCAGCCTGGCTTTGAACACCTCCAGAGAGGGGGCATCCACAACCTCTCTGGGCAACCTGTTCCATTGTCTCACCACCCTCACTGTATTTTTTTCCAGACTCCAGTCTAAACCTCCCTTCTTGCAGCTCCATTCCATTGCCATTCATCCTATCACTACAAGCCCTTGTAAAAAGTCTCTCCCCAGCTCTCTTGAGCCCACTTCAAGCACTGGAAGCTCCTCAGAAGGCTCTGGGGAGACCTCACAGTTCCAACTGTCTCATCGTGTCCCCACAGGGGAGGTTCTCCAGCCCTCTGGTTGTCTTCATGGCCTTCTCTGGACCCTCTGTAACAGTTCCAGGTCCTTCTTGTGTTGGAGGCACCAGAACTGGACACAGTACTTGCAGAGAGCTTCACTCTGTGATGATGCCATGTTGCTGCAGGGCCCCTTCTGTTTGCCTAATCCCCCTTCATCTTTGAAGTAATATTTGGGAATCAACTTAGATGAGACTGGATGAACATTGAGGTTATTTTCTAGTATAATGAGCAAGGATGTGTTGGACTCCTGGAGTGATGTGGTTGCGGGTTTGTGTTTGGGAGAACCCTGAGGAAAGGATTGCTGCCTTCATGCCAGTATTTCCTGAATTCAGCATCCACTTATGTTTTTTTACCAGGGCTGCTGAAAGACGAAAATCAAGCTTCTCTTTCGTGAGAGGGACAAAGCTGAGGCATGATCTCACTCTTTGTGAAACCCAGAAGTGTTATGACAGTGGACCAGGGTGATAAATTTAGGATTACAGGAGCTGTTGTGTAATGCAGAAAGGAGATTAGCTGGCTGGAGTTCAGAAAGAAGGAAAACACCCTGGGATTTGCACTCAGTGTGGGGCTGTTCACCTCAGAGCCCTCCACCAGAACAATCCTGCTCTGGCTTTTCACTTCCAAACCTTCACCTGATAACAGTGCTGTTTATTTTCCCACACCTGGTTCAAATGTAACATCACAAAACGAGCAAAGAAGGAGCAAGTTTTGTCTTGGGAGCATTAAAATAGTGTTTGAAGTGTCACTATCTCAGTGATGAACGAGCTTGTCAGGCTCTGTCTGAAGACAGCTGATGAGTTACTCCATGGTATTTTCATTCAGGGTGTTGTAGGCCTGTGTGTTGTCAGTGCTCATGTCATTATGCAGAGAGAAGTCTCTTTTCCCCCCACTTTTGGTGAGAAAAGAGTTGAAAACATAGAATAGCTAAAGCTTGATGAGCAGAGGGAGGGTGCTTGGTCAGGAAGGAAGGGGAGGAAGGTGGTAGGGGTGTAGCAGCAGTGCAGTCTCCACAGACCCTGGGAATCCTCCTTTCTGTTCCTGCTTCACTTGATTTTTTTGGTGAGGACAAACAGCTCTCCTCTGTCTGTCTGTCTATCTCTCTGGGGTGGTGCAGCAACTTTCTCCAGTTTCACAACAGGCTCCCTTCAGCTTGCTGTGGCAGTGTGGAGCCCTGGTGATGGGCAGCACCATCCTGCCTGCCAGGTCCTGTGTGAGCCAGGAGGAACCAACAGGACTGTGTCCCAGGAATTTGTTCCTGAGTGTAAAACAAGACTGGAGGTAGATAGAGGCTGAGCTTTAGAAGTGCTCCTTGGCTGTGTTGTCTTCATAGAAGACTTGAGAGCGTAGTTCGGGTTGGAAAGGAGCTTTAAAACTCATCCAGTCCAACCCCCTGCAGTCAGCAAGGACATCTGCAGCTAGAGCAGGCTGCTCAGGGCCCCAAATATCCTGGCCTGGATTGTTGCTAGGGATGGGGCATATCCTCCCTCTCTGGCCAACCTGGGACAGGGACTCACCACCCTCAGTGGGAAAAAAACTCCTTCGCTCTAGTCTGAATCTCCCTCACCATCAAACCATCACCCCTTGTCCTGTCACAACAGGCCTTGCTCAGAAGTCTGACTCCAGCTTTCTGGTTGTCCCCTTGAAGCACTGAAAGGCCACCAGAAGGTCTCCCTGGAGCCTTCTCTTCAGGCTGAGCAAGCCTAACTCTTTCAGATTCCAGCCCTCCCAGCACTGCTGTGGCCCCCTCCAACCCTGCTCCAACAGGTCCCTGTCTGTGCTGTGCTGAGGACTCCAGAGCTGGCCCCAGCACTGCAGGTGAGGTCTCAGCAGAGCACAGCAGAGGGTCAGAATCCCCTTTCTGCCCCTGCTGCCCACACTGCTGGGGATCAGCCCAGGCTGAGGCTTGGGTCTGGGCTGGCAGCACTTGGTGCTGGCTCATCTCCAACTTCTCACCCCCAGCATCAAGTCTCTCTCTCTCTTCAGGGCTGCTCTCCATGCATTCTCCATTGATACCAGAGGTTGCCCTGCACCAGGTTTATAGCTTCTTCAGAACTCAAAGGACCAGAAGGAAAGGCCTGAAGGAGCATCAGGCGGTTCTGTGATCTGCAGCTTTCCGTTTCATCCTCTGTTGGATGTTCTTGAAACCAGAATATCAAAAGCAAAGTGGAAAACATGGAGTTGAAGGTGGTTGTCTTAAATGAATCATTTAATTTGTGTCCTCGGGTGATGACACAGTCCTGGTGGTTGAGAACAGCCACTGTCCTTCCTGCGTAATGGGATTCCCTTGGGAAGAGAACAAAATCCTGAGCCTGCTGCCAGGGAAAGAGGATTTCAGCTGTGGCAGGAGAGCACTGCTGAATGAGGAGGGCAGGGGGATTGTGCTTTCTATGCTAAAAACTGAATGAATCTTGTATGGAGCCTTGTGAGGGAGATGCAGAGGGAATAATGGTGGGATTGTTTGGAGAGGACAATGTTGGAGTCAGACTTGGGGGCTTGTCTGACAGAGTGGTTTAGGGATTGTTTTGCTGTTGGGAAGAAAGAACTCAGTGATTTGCTGGTCCGAGGTTTCTGATCAGTGATTATGGGAAAAAAAAATATTTAGTTGTGTTGGATACTGGAGATGGCAACAGCTCCCTTCTGGGAAGCTGGGAGTCCTGGGAGTCCCTGATCCAGGCTCACCAAATGTTGCTGCTGTAACCTGGAACATGCTGAAAACCAATCCCACTGAGGTGAGTCACCTTACAGGCTCTCACCTTCCCCTGTGCCTCTCAGGGAGCTTCTCCAGCTGCAAGATCTTCAAGTGCAGACTCTTCTTTAAAGGAAACTGCTCAGGTTGAAGGTTTGGTGGTGTGAACTCAGAGGGAGCAACGCAGGGAAAGACATGGTGGAGTTTTCATCTTGATTTTTGCTTTCTGCTTCATGTACTAACCCATCAGAGTGGTGGTGGTGCCAGTGCTCCTTCTCTCCTTTATTTCTGTCACCATCTCCTTTATTCCTGTCACCATTAGCATCCTGCCTGTGAGACAATCCTTGTTAGCTAGATGATGCACACAGCCAAAGCTCCCAGCCTTCAAGAGCTAAGAGTGAAAATACCTTGGGAGCTGTAGAGAGGGATCTGTGTGGAACAGGAAGCACAATTCCCCAGGGAGCCAAAAGCAGACTTCTGTTTTGCTGCCAGACCCAGAAGTTTTAGAAACTCTTGTGTTGGGAGGAACCCAGCAACCAAATCCTCCTCCTGAAATGGGAACTCTTTGAGAGTTGTTTAGGGTGTTTTTACAAGGTATTTTTCAGGAAAATAATAATGTTTGGTGCATAAACTTTGGTTGGTCCAGCTCTGTTTGCGGTTAGTCAGGAAACTTCTGCTGATGGTATCTGGACTATGTTATGAAGCCTGTTTGAAAGTGGCAGAGTGACCTCACAGCTATTTCTGAGCCTTTGGGGAGGGTGGAATTTTCTTCTAGGAGGCAAACAACCCAATGCAGGCTGTAAACCAGGACAGTAATACTTTGTGGTGCATCAAAGTTGATTGCCAAAGCTCACTGCTGAGTCAAATTCAAAGGATGGTTGAAGGAAAAGGATGAGCAGAAGGCACCTGGGAAAGAATCACCCCCTGCACCAGTACAGCTGAGGGGCTGATCTACTGCAAAGCAGCTCCACAGAGAAGGAACTGGCAGTGCTGGGGGACAAGTTGTCTGAGCCAGCAATGTGCCCTCATGGCCAAGAAGGCAAATGGTCCCCTGGGGTTATGAAGAAGAGTGTGGGCAGCAGGTTGAGGGAGGTTCTCCTCCCCATTTATCCTACTCTGGTGAGGCCACAGCTGGAGTCCCGGGTCCAGTTGTGGGCTTCCCAGTTCAAGAGAGACAGGGAACTACCAGAGACATCCCAGCGGAGGCTACAAAGATGCTGAGGACCCTGGAGCATCTCTGTGAGGAGGAAAGGCTGAGAGCCCTGGGGCTGTTGAGCCTGGAGAAGAGCAGACCCAGAGGGGAGCTGCTCAAAGGCCCATGGTGGGCAAGAGGCTGGGGCCAGACTCTTGTCAGTGGTGCCCAATGACAGGAAAAGGGGCAACGGGCACAAACTGGAACCCAGGAGGTGCCATCTGAGCCAGGCAGAGAGTGAAAAGTTGATTGTGTTCCTCCATATGGGGCATTCTGCACCAGGCCAGATGCTCTCCTTAAAGTGAGATCTGGCTTTGCTGGTGAAGCTCTGGTACCTAACCCCATGTGGGTGTTGCATCAGACTTCTGGTATTTTTAGGACCAAGTGATTCCCCTGCTGTTAGTTGTAGAGCAGCTCCATGGATAAACAAAAAGCAGTGGATGATTCCAAAGTGATCACGTGAGGTGCAGCACATGAGGACAGCTGCTGGGTCAAGTGGGTGGCCTGGTTGGTCAGTGTCTGCTTTCTGAGAGAGTGTGAGTGAGGGAAATGCTTTGGGTGCTGGCAACCAGTGGTGATGCTTAGGAGTAGTGGTTTGTGGCTGAGAGGCTTCCCAAGCCAGAGGAATGCCTTGGCCTGGTGCTCAGCAAAGCTGCTCCACTTGTGTCCAAGTCTCCACCTGCTCATTCATCTAACCTGTCTCATAGACGTGTCCTGGGGGAAAGATTCCCACAGCTTAGCTGTATGTTTCTGGAAATCTCCAAGTTCAAGCCATCACCCCTTGTCCTGTCACAACAGGCCCTGCTCAAGACTTTGCTCCCAGCTTTCCAATTGTCCTCTTCAAACACTGAAAGCCACCAGAAGGTCTCCCTGCAGCCTTCTCCAGGCTGAACAAGCCTCATTCTCTCAGCCTGACCTCACAGCAGAGGGCTTCCAGCCCTCTCTGGACACACGCCAGCCCCTCAATGTCCTTCTTGTTGTGAGGGGCCCGAAACTGACCTCAGGACTTGAGATGTAGCCTCACCAGTGCCCAGCCCAAGGGTCCCTGGCTTGGTGCTGCTGGCCACACAATTGAATATTGAAACCTGGTTGAAAAACTCAGTGCAGGCTTTGGTGCTGTTCAGGCCATCCTGGGGTGGTGGGAATGGTATCTGAGTCTAATTGATTAAAGGGTTTCTACTTGTTGAATATGAGAAGTGCCCAAGGATCCCCAGCTGAGAAGACACAGACTCTTCTGGAGCCTTCTTTGTGTCAGGACGGACCCTGCTAGACAGCAGCTTCCAACAGGTCAGGATTTTCCCATAGGAAAAGTTCTGTTCCCCCATGCCCTCTGTGTGCTTCCACATCACAAAGCACTTTGTTCTTCTCATGGGAATGCACATGGAGAGTAGGAAATTGGTGTTGGAACTGATGGTGTGGTGCTTCTGTGAAGGGAGGTCAGTGTCTTGAGATCATTTCGTGTTTTCCCACCTCTGAAGGCCTCAGAAGAATGGTTCATCCCTGACTCTGACTGGGGGAGACTCCACACTTGATCAGACTTGAAGAGTGAGAGAATTGGGTTCTCAAGGGCTGTTCTTTCCTTCCTTCCCCTCCTCCCTTGTGCTAGGATGTGACAGCTCTGGCACCAGTTATTTTACTGGAGGGATCAAACCTGTGGTAGCTCCTTGAGTCCTGAGGTCATGAACCACCTCTACAGTCCAACAAAGGGCAAGAAAATCAGTTTTTCCTTTCAGTGATGCAACATCTGGGCATTTTCTGCACCTGCAGGGAAACTCTTAGAGTCCACTTGGTTTTGAGAGGTCTTTGCGATGAGTCCTTCTGTAGTGAGGGCTGAGGAGAGATCAGAGAGATGTTTGCAAGTTGAATGGAAGCTGTAGATGGTGGACTCTGTGGTGGGGATTATTTAAAACACCTGTAGCCAGTAGAGGAGGTAGCCCATGGATATGAGAGAGGTTTTGTCCTCTGTGGACTTTATCCTGAGACTCAACATCTAACCTGGAGCCCAGAGAACCTTTTTTCCCTTTTGACAGCACAGATTTGGAGCAGTCTCACAAATTTTGTCTCCAACAGCTGGATCCTGCTGTTTGCACTTATTTCATGATAACTTTGAAGGCAGAAGGTTGCTCCTATGCCTCTGCCATCTCCAGGGAGCCTGCCTTGGTTTGACGGATGCTGGCAGAGGGTGAATTACTGCTAATGGTCCCTGTGCCCACCTTGCCCTCGGTGCTGAGACAGCAGCAGCAAAGTGAGCTGCTGCTGGCGGCGGCTGCAAGCAGCTGAGTGACCTCTAGAAATCCTCATTTTTACTCAGCTCTTGTATTTCCTCTTTGTTCCTCCCCAAATATGCAGCCTGAGCAGGAAAGCTTCTGAAATTCCACATCTGGGGCTGCCACAGTGATGGGATGTCTCGATCCTTTTGGGAAGGATAAGTATGTGCCCAGCAAGAATAGGGCAGGGATTGTCCCCTGGGCAGGGATTGGGCATTGCTGAGGCCATGCCTCAAATCCTGGGGTCAGTTTTGGGCCCCTCACTCCAGGAAGGACATTGAGGGGGTGGAGTGAGTCCAGAGAAGGGCAGCAAAACTGGTGAAGAGTGTGAAGAAGAGGTCTGGTGAGGAGCAGCTGAGGGACCTGGGCTTGTTGAGCCTGGAGAAGAGGAGGCTGAGGGGAGACCTTCTGGATCCCTGCAATTCCCTGAAAAGAAGCTGGAGCCAGGTGGAGGTTGGTCTCTTCTCCCAAGGAACAAGTGGAACAGGAGGAAACAGCCTCAAGTTGTCCCAGGGAAGGACTAGGTTGGACATGAGGAGAAACTTCTTCCCTGAAAGGGTTCTCAAACACTGGCACAGGCTGCCCAGGGAGGTGGTTGAATTCCCATCCCTGGAGGGGTTTAAAAGTGGCTGAAGGCTGTGGTTTAGCACCAGGCATGGCTGAGTTAGGGAATGATTGAACTCCATGACCTTAAAGGTTTCTTCCAACCCAAACGTTCCTGTGATTGTGTCTATCAGAGAGACAGGTCACACATTGGAAGTGGGAAGTCCAGGGAGGATGCTGTGGCTGATGATGGGAGCTTGGAGAGGCACAGAAGGACCACGTTGATCTACTTTACCAAGCTCAGTTTTAAGTGGAAACTCATGTGAAGAGTTTCAGTCTAGGTGACCAGACTGAGCACCTTACTTTGTGTGTTCAAGTCCAAGAAAGGTCATTACAAAATGGTGATTTTTAAAATTTTTCTTTTCCTTTTTCCCCCCTCCCTCCAGTCCTCACTACCTCCTTCATCTGGTTTTTTGACACCTAAGGCTAAGGCCTGATCCCAGAACATTTTTTTATTGGCCAACTGAGATGTTGACTAGACTTGAAAAAAAAAAAAAAAAAACCAGGGAGGCGTTTTCATCCATGTGGTAATTTTGCCTCTAAGGTCACACTGGACTCCTGTGGTTTGAGCTGCAGCTATTAGCTGCCCTCTCCTGTACTTAGGTGGTAAAGGGTAGACTTTCTGTGAAGGCTTTCAGGCAGAAATGTAAAGAATTTGGGACATGTAACTGCTGTTAAGTGAGATAAAAGCTTTTGTCTTGGGAGAAGTTGTGTCATTCAGCATCTGTCAGCTTCAGATTAAGGAGATGTTCTCATTTTCTTCCTTAGCTGGTCACTGCTTGCTTTCTGGCAGCAGATCCAGCAAACAGGAAGAGTTTTCTGAGATTCCCTGAGTCCCAGCACGGTGAGGTTTGGAGATCATCCAGTGATGGTTTAAACTAAAGGAGTTTGGAGTACTCAGCACAGCAGGGACAGGAATCTGTTGGAGCAGGGTCAGAGGAGGCCATAGCAGTGCTGGGAGGACTGGAAGCTGAGAGATTGGACTTGCTCAGCCTGAAGAGAAGGCTCCAGGGAGACCTTTTGGTGTCCTTCAATGCTTCAAGGGGTAATCAAAAATCTGGGGCCAGGCTTTTGAGCAGAGCCTGTTGTGACAGAACCGGGGGTGATGGTTTGAACTGAAGAGAGAGGTTCAGACTGAAGAGAAGGGAGAGACTCTTGTAACACAAGGGCGTTGAGACCCTGTCCCAGGTTGCCCAGAGGGGTGGAAATGCCCCATCCCTGGCACTATTCCAGGTCAGGTTGTTTGGGGCCCTGAGCAGCCTGCTCTAGTTGCAGGTGTCCCTGCAGGGGCTTGACCTAGATGACCTTTAAAGGTCCATTCCAACCTAAACCATTCCATGATTCCACAATATATAGGATCTTGGCTCTCACCAGCCTCACCTAGGGGAGCAAGAGCACATTTCTCATCCCTCCCCTCCCCTAAAATCCTGGAGCTGCAGCAAGCTGCGGTTGTCTACAACCAGGAAAGGGATATTGATCCCTCTGGGAAGATACTGTGCTTTGCAAAGAGGTTGGAGCCAAATTCTGTATCCAATTGGTCATTAGGGCAATCTCCTGGTGCTTCTGGTGCTGACTATCTGATTGTGTTTAGATACATCCCTCAGGAGAAGAGGTGAAACATTGTGAAATGGTCCTGTAGGCATCAAGCAGGATTTCATCTGAGGTTGAAAAGCAGAGTAGCTGTACTTGGGGTTTGTCTTCCCTCCTTCCTAGGTGAAAGTGGATGTTTATAAGAGAGAAGAGACCAAACAGCACCTGAAGTACCTCCCCCAGCTTCAGAACATTTGAGTCTCACAGAATTCTGGAGCTTAGGAAGAAATTCTTTGCAGTGAGGGTGGTGGTGAGACACTGCAACAGGTTGCCCAAGGAGGTTATGGATGCCTCAGGTTGGATGAGGCCTTGAGCAGCCTGAGCTAGTGAGAGGTGTCCCTGCCAGTGCCAGGGGGGTTGGAACTGGATGGTCTTTAAGGTCCCTTCCCACCCAAACGGCTCTGTGAATCCCTAAGGCAGACACCTATCAATTGATGGATTTCTTGCCTGTGTGAACCCCTCAGACCTTCTCCTCTGATGCTGTTTCTGTTCAAGAGGTGAAGGGGAGTTGTTCAGAACGTTGTAGCCAACTGATTTTTAATGGTTAGCCTGGGGTCAGGACTTGTATTGAATTCTCCAGCTCAATCATTAATGACGTTTTCCTGTGGCCAAAACAACTTCATTCCATCTGCTTTGAGTCTTGTATTGTCCCAGTCTTGTTCTGGAGAGGCCAAGAAAAATGTGTTTATTTCCTCTCAGATGAAAACATAATCATCTTGGAGAAGTCCTAGCTTGGAACTGGACAAAACAAGTCTGTCTGGCATCCAGAACAGGTTTCTTCTGCTCCACCTTTCCTAGAAGTTTGGATTGTGCTTTATTATTTAATTAATCATTTATAGCCTTAACCTCTCCTTAGGGCTTTTTGTAGCACTTAAAGCTGAGCTTGGTAAAGCAGGAGTGGATCCAATGTGGTTCTTCATTGCATCTCCAAGCTCCCACTATCAGTCACAGCATCCTCCCTAGGACCTCCCATCTCCAGTGTGTGACCTGTCCCTCTGATGGAACAGAATCAGAGAATCACAGACTTGTTTTGGTTGGAAAAGACCTTTAAGATCATTGAGTCCAACCATGATCTAAATCTGCCATGCCTGGTGCTAAGCCACGTCCCTCAGCACCACATCTCTGCCACTTTTAAACCCTTCCAGGGATAAGGTTTCAACCACCTCCCTGGGCAACCTGTTGCAGTGTTTGAGAACCCTTTCAGGGAAGAACTTTCTGCTCATGCCCAACCTAGACCTCCCCTGGGACAACTTGAGGTTGTTTCCTCTTGTTCCACTTGTTCCCTGGGAGAAGGAACCAAACCTCTCTGGCTCCAACCTATTTTCAGAGAGTTGAAGTTGTTCTTGAAGTGAGGAGCCCATAAGTGAAGCCAGGATTCAAGGGGGTGGCCTCACCAGTGCCCAGCACAGAGGTGCAATCCCTGCCCTGCTCCTGCTGGCCACAGCACTGCTGATCCAGGCCAGGACATTGGTGGCCTTCTTGGCCACCTGTGCACACCTTGGCTAGTTTCAGCTGCTCTCACCAACTCCCTCACGTCCTTTCCCACCGGGCAGTTTCCAGCCCCTCTGCCCCCAACCTGGAGCCTTCCTGGGGTTGTTGTGACCCAAGGGCAAGACCCAGCCCTTGGCTTTGTTGCACTTCATCCCTCTGGCCTCACCCATGGCTCCAGCCTGGCTGTTGATCCGATGGCTAACCTGTCCAACGCCTAATCCTCCTGAGGAGGGCCAGCACTGGAAGTCTTTGTAAGACAAATTACTAGGATTTCTTTGTTTCTTTTTCTCACCACCTTGCCTCCTGCCCCACTCCTAGCTGGACATGGTGCCTTTGCTGAAGCATTGCACATGCTGGAGTTGTCCAAGCCCCTGACCTGTCCCGGGATGGCAACCAGGTGACGACGGCCAAGGATGACCCTGACTGACAGACTGCGCGAGAGGATATCGCGAGCCTTCTACAGCCACGGGCTGCTGTGTGCTTCCTACCCCATCCCCATCATCCTCTTCACTGGCCTCTGCATTCTGGCCTGCTGGTAAGGCACACCAGGTGCTTGGATGCTGCTCTTTGTGGGGTTCTGGTAGCAACACCACGATCATGTTCAGGTTTCCCTTGCTTGTGGTGTCTCCCGGAAGCAGCTTCGTTTTACAGCCCAATAGATCTTTGTCATCTCTGTTTTTATGGGACAAAAGGATGAAGTATCTTGATGTAGTTTAATAAGGAAATAGTAAAAACAAAGTGAATAAGGAAAGTAAAGCAATAAAATAAAATAAAGCAAGCCCCAAGCAAGTCCTGGGGGTGGACTTCAAAGCCACGAATGAACAATGAGGAGAGTGAGAGTTGATCTTTGCCTCCACCCTTGCTCAGTGTGTTCTCTCTCAAGGTTGTGCTGTTCTTCATCCCCTGCCTTGCTATGTGTTGTGTGTTCCTGGAAATTCTCTGCTCTCCATGTCTTCAAGTCTTCCTCTTGATTTGAGCCTGAGTTCTGACTTCTTGTTGCTTGACCTGGATGACATGGACTGCACCCTCAGCAAGTTTCCAATGACAAAAACTTCATATGTCATGAACTGGGAAGTGGTATGAAAATTGGAAAGTGTCTGATAAACCAGATGGCTGCATGGGCAGAGAAGAACTTCATGAAGTTCAGCACCGTGTAGAAGGAAGAGCGACCCCAGGCATCTGTACAGATGACAGGTCAGGTCTCTGGAAAGCAGAACTCTGCAGGTGTTGGGTTTGTTGGTTAGCTTCTTGTTTTACCACACATCTTTCTGTTGAATCACAGAATCACTAAGGTTGGAAAAGACCTCCAAGATCATTAAGTCTAAGTGTTAACCCAGGGTGCCACCAAACCATGGCACTCAGCACCACATCTGCATGACTCTGAAACCCCTCTAGGGATGGGGACTCCACCACTGCCCTGGGCTGCCTGGGACAGGCCTTGGCAACCCTCAGGGGAAGAAATTGAAAATGAACAACCCAAACCTCCCCTGGCACAATGTCAGGCCATTTTCTCTTCTTCTATTTCTTATTCCTTATGAGAAGTGACCAACCCCACCTGGCTCCAACCTCCTTTCCGGGAGTTGAAGAGAGCCACAAGGTCTGCCTTCAGCCTCCCTTCCTCCAGGCTCAACAACCCCAGGTCTCACAGCTGCTCCTCACCAGCCCTGTTCTCCAGACCCTTCACCAGCTCCATTGCCCATCTCTGGACTTGCTTCGTCCCCTCAATGTCCTTCTTGGAGTGAGGAGCCCAGAATTGCATCCAGTACTCAAGGTGTGATCTCACTGGTGACAAGGCATTGTAGATGACATTGATTTTCATCATCTCACTTAAATGGATCTCCACCAAGCAACATTCCTGTGCTTTACAGGGACACTTACCTGAGTCTGTCATTGTCTGGGTTTTACTTTTCCCTAGTGAGATGACCCCTTAAGCCTGTCTGACACAGGAGCAGTTCCTCCTCCTCAGCTCAGGGAAGAGCACGTGGTGGCCGTAACTCTGCTCTTTGGGTTACAGCTGAAGTTCCTGTGCTTCTGAAGAAGACTTTTGAGTTAAAGGATGTAAAATCCAGCAGCTGACTCTGTGAAGCAGGGGTAGGAGAATTCCAGAGGGTGAGCCTTTCCTGGTGGTCATTATTTGACTGAGGCACCAGGTTCTGCTACTGAAGAACTGTAGAAGTGGCTGGAGGCAGAGCCCTCTGTGTGTGCACTTCCCTGGATGTCCTTCTAGAACAACATTACAGTGTCTTACAGGCTTGTGCTGTCTTCTGTGACAGCTAGAGGAGCTGAGCTGCTCTAAGCCTCTCCATCTTCCACATCCACAGAGAGCAGAGTCTCCTGTGGCACCACCTGATGAAACTAGAAGGAAGCTTTATGTAATGAGGCTTCTCTTCTGCTTTGCAGCACCTGGCAGCACACAGCAGGGGGAATCTTCACTTCCTACGTGCAGATTTTGGAGGATCAGGGCAAAGCAAACCTCATTTGTTCAGCAACAGACCTGGCAGTATCATTAAGGTTGGAAAATACCTCTAAGATCATCAAGTCCAACCTTGTTTGTATGCTTAGCAAGGCTGACCAGAGCACTGCTGCTGCCAGAATCTTCTCTCCCCTCTGGCCAGACCCCTTTAATCAAATTCCAGCTCTCTCACTTGTGATGGGATCTATGGCTCTTCTATCTCTGGGACAGTTTAGGCTGGAAATGGGCTAAAAACTTCTTCCCCAGTGTGCAAAATGGAGGTGGTAGCTATTTTAAGGCAAGATATCATCACCTCCCCTCTTACCTAAGACTTGGCAGCTCTCTGCTTCCCTTCATATTCACCAGCAGAGACTATTCTGGGGTGCTGGAGATCTCTGCTTTGATTCTGAGGAGGAGGAAGAATATGCAATTGCTGGGTTTGTAGTTCTGTGGCGTTGCCAACTGCCTCGGGCTGACCTGGCACTTCTCCATCTTGGCCCTCTAAGCTGTCTTGAAAATATGTAAAGTAGTTGGATGAACATTTTTGCTTGAACTTACCTCATGCTTGGTAACTAAACCTAAACTGCACTTCTCTTGCTCAGATTCTGCAGTTCCAGCTCAGAGCTGAGCTGTGTTTCCTTACTTGTGGGTTTGCAGGAGGCTGTCAGGGTTTGAGCATCTAAAAAGGACCCTTCTCAAACCCAAAACTTCTTTCTGAGCTTTCCTGTTCCCTGCTTCAGATCCAACTTTTCTTCCCTGCTTACTTTATCCTGTCCATGCTGGTGTTCACCTCTTTCCCTGATGGCCAAAAATAAATCTCTAACAAAGAGGAAGATCCCAGAATCCCAGCATGGTGGGACTGGAACCGACCTCTGGAGATCATCCAGTCCAACCCTCCTTAGCTAAAGCTGCTTGCCCAGGATCACAATGGCGGGGGGGGGGGTTGGAATCTCTCCAGGTAAGGAGACTCCACAACCTCTCTGGGCAGCTTGGGCAGCTCCAGCACCCTCATAACAAAGAAGTTTCTCCTCATCTTCACATAGAACCTTCTTTGTTCCTCATGTCCAACCTAAATCTCCCCTGGGGCAACTTGAGGCCATTTCTTCTGTCCCTGTCACTTGTTCCTTGCAAGAACAGACCAACCCCTACCTGTCTCCACCCTCCTTTCAGGCAGTTGCAGAGGGCAAAGCCTATAGTACTTTAGGAGCAAGGAGGTATTTCATAGCTGTATTGGTGTTTTATTGCTACTATAAAAAGCCCTTTGAGGTCCAATGCAAATCTTGGCAACAGTTCCAGTCCTAAGGGTGGGAAACAAGGTGATGAGGCTGGGGTTTGGCTCAGGGAGGCAGCCAGCTGAACACTGTCATAGAATGATTTGGGTTGGAAGGGACCTCCAAAGGTCATCCAGTCCAAGCCCCCTGCACTGAGCAGAGACATGCTCCACTAGAGGAGGTTGCTCAGAGCTGTGTTGAGCCTCACCTTCAGTATCTCCAGGGATGGGGCCTCAACTACTTCCCTGAGCAACCTGTTGCAGTGTTCCACCACCCTCATGGTGCAGAGCTTGTTCCTAACATCCAATCTAAATCTGCTCTGCTTTAATTTCAAACTGTTGCTCATCATCCTATCACTGCAGGCCTTTGGAGGCAGTGCCTCTGCCGCCTTCTTGTAGGCCCTTCAGGTACTGGAAGCCTGCTCTGAGGTCTCCCTGAAGCCTTTTGTTCTCCAGGCTGAACAACTCCAGCTGCCTCAGCCTGCCCTCCTAGGAGAGGATAGCTGAGATGTGGCTGTGCTTGATGTTTTCAATACCGCTGGCTCTGAGGAGATGGAGAATGATTTGGTGAGGTCTTCCAAGAAAACTTCCCTTCTTCTCCCAGGAATCCAGTTATCCCTCCCCACAGAGACAGTCTATTTACCTCTTGTGTGGGAAAACACCAACCAGCTCCTCCTGTCTTGCAGAGGATGGGTTTGGCTGGCAAGGCCTCGTTTTTCATAGCCCCTTTTTTTTTTTGACCTCTTCTGTCCAAAAGCCTCATTTGACCCAAAGCACAACCTGTCTTAATTATCTCTTAACCCCAGTTACCCCCTGCTGAAGCTGCCACTGCCTGGAACAGGACCTGTGGAGTACAGCACCCCGGTGAAAGATTACACCCCACCCTCTCCAGACACAGGTCTGCAGCAAGGAGACCTTGGCGAGCGTCCTGACTGGGTGAGTCCTCTGCTGGGGAGAAGAGGAGATGGAGGACAGGCTGGAGAGTTGGGCAGAGGGGAACCTCAGGGACTTCAACAAGGGCAAGTGTAGGGTCCTGCGTCTGGGGAAGAACAACCCCATGGATCAGCAAAGGACCTGGGAGAGCTGTTGGACAACAGAATGACCATGAGCCAGCAATGTGCCCTTGTGGCCAAGAAGGCAAATGGCATTCTGGAGTGCATCAGGAAGTGTGGCCAGCAGGTTCTCCTCCTCGTCTACCCTGTCCTGGTGAGGCCACATCTGGGGTCCTGGGTCCAGTTCTGGACTCTTCAGTTTAAGAAGGACATAGAGTTGCTAGAGAGGGCACAGCAAAGGGCTGCAAAGATGCTGAGGGGACTGGAGCCTCTCTGTGATGAGGAAAGGCTGAGAGAATTGGGGATGTTTAGCCTAAAGAAGAGCAGCCTGAGTGGGTATCTCATTAGTGCTGATCAGTACTTCAAGGGTGGGTGTCAGGAGCATGGCACCAGGCTTTGTTCAGTGGTGCCCAGGGACAGGACAAGAGGCAGTGGGCACAAACTTGGGCATGAGAATTTCCATCTGAACATGAGGAGGAACTTTGTTAATTTAAGGGCAATGGAGCCCTGCAGCAGTCTGCCTAGAGAGGTGATGGAACCTCTGCATCTCTGGAGAGATTCCAAACCCTCCTGGACATGATCTGCTTCAAGTGCCCCAGCCTTGTCAGAGGGTTGGACTTGATGATCTCCAAGAGGTCCCTTCCAGCCCCTACCACTCTGTGATTCTACCAATCCCAGCTCCTGCCTTTCCCTCCACCCACAAATTCATCAGGAGCTGGGAGTCTCTGCCTCCCAAGCTCAGCAGTCTGGTTCCAAAATAGTCAGTGGTGTTTTGCCTCTTAGAGAAACAGACTCTTCTTGTTCTTGCTAGGTAGCACTGTCCTGTCTCACCTCACCTCCAACCTGGGAAAGGAAAACACAGTCTGGCAAAGCCCTTGCTGAAAGGTTGCCAAGCCCTGCTCTGCTTCTGCCAGCAGCTTCCTGCTCCCCACTTGTTTTCATTCTCCCTCTGCCTTCCCTGCAGTATGTTGGTGCTCCTGTGGCCTACATTCAGCAGATCCTGGTGAAAGCTACTGTGTCCCCGTGGCAGAAGAACTTCCTTGCTGTGGATGTGTTCCGCTCACCCCTCTCCCGCGTCTTCCAGCTGGTAGAGGAGATTAGAAACCACGCCCTGAGAGACAGGTAATTGCTCTTCAGCAGGGGCTGCGCTGTCTGACACACTCCTGTTCACACTCACCTTCTGGGTCACTGCCTCCTAAATCTGGTTGTCAGCTCCCAACTGGTGACATTCTCAACATGAAAAGAGAATGGGAGGTCACTGCTACCCAGCGACATCGCATCTGTCCTGCATGGAGAGGGCTTTAGCTTCTGTGCTGAGAACTTGGCTGTCCTCTGGGCATTGGTAGTTACAGAGGCATTTTGGTTGGAAAAGACCTTTGCAGATGACAACAAGCCCTCAGTCAACTTGCTAGAGGGCAGGGATACCATCCAGAAGGACCTGGACAGGCTGGAGAGGTGGGCCCAAGCCAACCTCATGACATTCAACAAGGCCAAGTGTAAGGTCCTGCACTTGGGTAGGCACAATCCCAAGCACAACTCCAGGCTGGGTGGGGAATGGCTGAGAGCAGCCCTGAGGAGGAAAAGGACCTGGGGGTCTGGGGTGATGAAAAGCTCAACATGAGCCTGCAGTGTGNCAGACACTTTTAAACACCTCCAGGGATGGGGATTCAGCCACCTCCTGAGAAGCCTGTTCCAGTTTGAGACCCCTCTTTGGGAAGAATTTTTTTTCTCATGTGCAGCACAAACCTCCCCCGTGGCAACTTGAGGTCATTTCCTCTGATCCTGTCGTTTGTTCCTTGGGAGAAGAGACCAACCCCCACCTGGCTCCAACCTCCTTTCAGGGCATTGCAGAGAGCCAGAAGGTCTCCCTTCAGCCATCTTTTCTCCAGGCTGAACAACCCAAGGTCCCTCAGCCACTCCTCACCAACCCCGTTCTCCAGACCCTTCACCAGACTTGTTGCCCTTCTCTGGACCCAGTCCAGCCCTTCAATGTCTTTTTTCTTGGAGTGAGTAGCCCAAAACTGACCTCAGATTCCTCAGAGAGGTCTCCTGAGTGTGTTCTTTTTCATGGGAATGCCTTTCCTGAAATACATCGAGATTGCAGGTCTCTTTTCTATGGCCAATCACATCTGTTGTTCACATTAGAGAGTGATGGAGCAATATCTTGTGGCCCTCTCTGTCATTTCCAGCTGATCAGCTCCCACCTTAGAGCAGAAACTCTTTGCTTAGTCCTCCAAGTTCCTGGTCTCACACTTTGTATGGTTGATAGTTAATTCCAGCCCTCACATCACCCATTTCAGCTCTTCTGTCTCTTTCCTGTGTTAACAAGGAGGCTGGAGAGGGACTGTTTCCAAAGGCCTGCAGTGACAAGATGAGGGGCACTGCTTTGAAATTGGAGCACAGCAGATTTACATTGGATGTTAGGAACAAGCTCTGCACCGTGAGGTTGGTGGAACACTGCAACAGGTTGCCCAGGGAGGGAGCTGAGGCCCCATCCTTGGAGATGAGATATTCAAGGTCAGGCTCAAAAGACCTCTGGGCAACCAGACCTAGTGGAGGATGTCCCTGCTCAGTGTGGGGGATTTGGACTGGATGACTTTTGGAGGTCCTTTCCAAGCCGAACCACTCTATGATTTGGTGTCATTGGCAGATATCCTGATACCTTCTTCCAAAGTTACTGATAAAATAGATCATAGTCCTGGTTCTCTGAACTGTCTGTGAGACACTGAGGTGTTAAAACAAGTAGATGTGGCACCCCTGCACATGGTTTAGTGCTCAAGGAGGTGTTGGGTAGAAGGTTGGATTCACTGATCTTGAAGGTCTTTTCCAACCTTTACCATTCTGTACTTCTATGAAATCCCACTTGGTTTGCCTCAGTACTGCTGCTTACCTTCCTCCTTCACTACATCACCATTCTGGGGCTAATTTTTGTCTCTCTTATTAGCTAAAGCATTTTCTGTGTGCTGCTGCATCAAAAACTCTCTTAAGACTCAAGCAGCTGAGATCTACCATGGCAGGAATGAGGCATTTTAAGACCTCTCAGCTTGGTTTGGCATCTCCTCTCTCTGTCTGTAAAGCCAGAGTGTGTTTATTAAACACCTTAACTTGCCTCTGGGATTCTGAAACTCAGTTTTCTGCCTAGTTCTAAGCTTTTATCTCTGGTCAGCTCTGGGCTGGGTTCACTCTCAGAGGGCTGAGCTACTTCTCTACCTGTCTTGTCTATGTTCAGAGACAGATGCTGCTGACAACAGACCAAGTGTGATGAAAAACTCTGTGATTAGGGCTTTTGATCATCTCCTGCCTTCTCAACCAGGAGCTTTCTTTATTTCTTTGTCCTCTCACTCACAGGAGTAGGGAAGATTTACTGCTCCTTCATACAGCCTTGACAGCATCCTTCACTGCTTCCTTTCTGAGCCTGTCTGCTGTGCCTCCCTGCCTGAGCATTTGGCCTTCTTTTAGACCATTCCTTCCACAGCAGCTGCCTGCTGTCTCTAGGGGGAATTCTTTAGAGGTGCCACTTCTGCTGTGAGATGTGGAGCTTCTCCTTCCAGCTCACACAGCCTGGGCACTGCCATTCAGTCCATGCTCCCAGCTCACCTCCCCCTTTATCATGTGTGTAACTAGTTTGTAATCCGTGCAGGGACACCCAAGTACCAGCTGGAACAAACTTGTCTCCTCTTTATCTTCCCTTGGAGTTGCCCTTGATGAACATGGATGCAAAATTAAACTTAAGAAAAACACCAAAAGAAAAAGACTTGGGCACTTGGACCTAAACCTTGGGCCGAGGGCTCTCCTTTTGGTGACTGGCTCTAACTCTGAGATAAGCTCAGAATACAAGGTCAGGTCAGAAGGGGCTTTGAGCAACCTGATCTAATTGAAGATGTCCCTGAGTTGGGACTAGATGATCTTTAAGGTCCTTTTTAACCCAAACCATTCCATGATTCTATGAAATGGAATGATGCAGATGTTGTTTTGGTCAGTATCAAAGTGCAGCTGATGTTCTTAATATGGAAAAAGTGATTCTTTCAGACTCAAGTGAAGCAGGAGTGGAGGTCACTGACAGCTGCGTGGGAAACACAAGGTCATAATGTTATTCATGCTCTGTATTTCTTGGCAGTGCTGGCTTGATGATCTTAAAGGTCTCTTTAAGAAGCACAACCATTCTGTGCTTTTCTCTGTGTTAAAAAGAAGCTACAGGAACAAGCACAAGTTCCACTTCACACCAGTCACACCTCTGTTAATTTCTGAACCTTTAAGGCTTTTTCTTTTCATACACTACGGAGGACCTCTGAAAACCTCCTGTGTGGTTGCTGTATGTTTTAGAAGGGCAACAAAGCTGGCAAAGGGTCTGGAGAGAACAGGTCTGGTGAGGAGCAGCTAAGGGACCTGGGGGTGTTTAGTCTGGAGAAAAGGAGGCTGAGGATAGACCTCCTGACTCCCTCCAACTCCTTCAAAGGAGGTTGGAGCCAAGTGGGTGTTGGTTTCTTAGGTGATAACAAGAAGAAATGGCCCAAAGTTGTGCCAGGGGAGGGTTGGGTTGAGCATGAGGAAAAATTTCTTTGCTCCAAGAGTGGTCAGGGGTTGGAAGAGGCTGCCCAGGGAGTTGGTGGTGGAGTCACTGTCCCTGGAGGTGTTGAAGAAACCTGTGGACGTGGCACCTGGGGCCATGGTTTGACAGCCATGGTGGGGTTGGGTTAGTGGTTGGACTTGGGTTGGAGGTCTCTTCCAACCAAAGCAATTCTATGATTTTAGAGCACTGTTCACACCTTCAACAGTCCCCCTCAGGAAGTCTAATAAAGATCTCTCTAGAACATCTCATCGCTTGTCTGGGAAGAAGTTTGTTGGGGGGTTTAAGGGCTTTGAAGGAGAATTCCAGCGGGACAGTTTCTCTGTAGACTGGAGGTATCTTAAATGTGAAACTGTAGCACCTAGGATGGGTGAAGAGTAAAAACTGAGTAGCCAGACAGTGTGCAGAGAAATGAGAATGGAGTTCTGGAGTCTTCACACCTCCTACAGTGAGGTCCTGACCTGTTGCCTGAGACTCTTAATCCTCAGTTATGAAGAGGAAGAGCCATAACGTGGTGGTATTGCGGTGGGATTTGTGAGAGCTGCCACATCCCCAGCAGTGTCTAACCTTTGCCTTTCAGTTCTGGTGTCAAAAGCTTGGAGGAGGTTTGCCTGCAGGTAACAGATCTTCTGCCTGGCCTCAAGAAGCTGCGGAACCTGCTACCAGAACATGGCTGCCTGCTGCTGTCTCCAGGGAACTTCTGGCAGAACGACCGAGAGCGGTTTAATGCTGACCCAGATATCATCAAAACCATCCACCAACATGAGCCAAAGACTCTACAAACATCAGCTACTCTCAAAGGTGAGACACTGAGGTCTGTTGGGCCATGTCTGGGATTGTCCTGTGGTTCCATAGGGGCAGAGGAAATGTGGAACCCTTTGGTTTTGAAGGAACCATGGTAGGGTGTCAGAAAAGAGGGTTTGTAGCCATAAAGGGAGTTGCTTTTAAAGGTTGTTGCGTGAGCATCCAGAGCCTGTGGTTTGGAGCACAGGGAGCTTCCCTTTGAGAGCTCAGTCACACAGGAAATGGAGATCCACAATATCCTGGGGATTCTGAGAGCAGTGGCAGTGTGTGGTTTTAAAATCTGCGTTTTAGAGCACAGGATGGACAGAAGAGACATTTAAATGGTTCCTTGCAATGCAAAGGCTTCCTGGAACTTCTGTCCTGAGGGCGTGAAGAGGAATGTGACCAGCAGGTCAAGGGAGGTTCTCCTCTCCCTCTGCTGTGCCCTAAAGAGGCCACATCTGAAGGACTGGGTCCAGTTCTGGGCTCCTCAGTTCAAGAGAGACTGGGAACTACTGGAGAGAGTCCAGTGGAGGCTGAGAAGCTGCTGAGGGGCCTGGAGCATCTCTGTGAGGAGGAAAGGCTGAGAGCCATGGGGCTGTTGAGCCTGGAGAAGAGCAGCCTGAGAGCAAGAGCCAAAGGGACCTGTGGCAGGGGGGCAAGAGGCTGGGGCCAGGCATTTGTCAGTGGTACCCAGAGGCAGAGCAATGAGCAGTGGGCACAAACTGGAACCTAAGAGGTTCTGACTGAAGATGAGGAGAAACTTCTTTGTTGTGAGGGTGCTGGAGCCCTGTTCCAGGCTGCCCAGAGAGGCTGTGGAGTCTCCCTGTGTGGAGAGATTCCAACCCCGCCCTGGCCACTGTGATCCTGGGCAAGCTACTGTGGGTGCCCCTGCTTTAGCAGGGGGGTTGGACTGGATCATCTCCAGAGATCCCTTCCAAACCAAACCATGCTGTCATTCTGGGATTCTGTGAGAGCCAATGGGTTAGGATTAGAGGGCAGACCTTGCCTGCTACAGCAGGCAACATCCCCATAGGGCAGAAGTGGTTAAAGGGAATTTCCCATGGTTTAATTAGTGCCATTGCCTCTTGTGCTGTCACTGAGAAGAGAAGGCTCCAGGGAGACCTCAGAGCAGCCTTCCAGACCCTGAAGGGTGCCTAGAAGAAAGCTGAGGAGGATTTTCTTACAAGGACTTGTAGTGATAGGATGAGGGGGAATGGATTTGAGCTGAAAGAGGGGAGATTGAGACTGGAGATTAGAAAGAAATTCCATACAGTGAGGGTGGAGAGACACTGGAACAGGTTGCCCAAAGAGGTTGTGGATACCCCCTCCCTGGAGGTGTTCAAGGCCAGGCAACCTGGTCTTGTGGAAACTGTCCCTACCTGTGGGAGGGAAGTTGGAACTTGATGATCTTGAAGGTCCCTTCCAATCCAAACCATTCTTCCTTCTCCCCCACTATCAGGTATTCATCCACATAAGGTCTCCCCAGAGCACTGTGAAAGTGCTTCCTGTACAACTGTGGTTCTCCTTCACTTTTCTTCACAGACAACACCTCCTGTGTACCATCTTTCCTGTCTCTTTTGCTGTTATCCTGATGTTTTGCTCATGCTGTGTGGTTGCAGATCTGTTGTTTGGGCTTCCTGGGAAGTACAGTGGGGTGAACCTCTACAACAGGAGGAGAGTGGTGTCCTACACTGTCACACTGGGGTTCCAGCGCTACGATGCCAGGTAAGGAGCTTTAGCTCTGCTGTTTTAGAGTGGTTTAGGATCTTCTGAACATGCTGTAGGACATCAGGGCAGAACACTTGCTGTGTTTTAGGGAAATAAAATAGCCCAAGTTGTCAGTTTCTCTTTACAAAGATACTTAACACCCAAAGCTGCCCATGGGAGCTCCTCAGATGATGGCTTCATCTGCACAGAGCTGTCAGTGTCGCAGCCAAGGCCTGGGAGGTCCTGCGTTGACCCAGTTCCTGGTGCACAGAACAGTTTGCTTTCCAGTAAGCACTGATTCAGCTGCTACCAGCTGTGAAAGCCCTTCAGCAGTGCTGGCAAAGCCACTTGGATTGAGTGGATCTGCAGAGTAAACACTGCTTAGGATTCCCCACGGGATGCCTAGGACCGAGTTGGCAGCACAGTCACTGGGACTTGCTCTGCTGCTGCTGGTGCAAGAGCTCTTCAGCCTCAAGGACTGTCCTGTAGCATCTTCCTGGAGAAAAGGAGGCTGAGAGGAGGCCTTCTGCTTCTCTGCAACTCCCTGAAAGGAAGTTGGAGCCAGGTGGGGGTTAGTCTCTTCTCTGAGGACAAGAGGAAATGGCCTCAAGTTGCCCCAGGGAAGGTTTAGGATGGACACGAGCTACAATTTCTCCCCCTCAAGGGTTGTCAAGGCCTGGCCCAGGTTGCTGGAGCCCTGGGCCAGGGCCCTACCCCTGGAGGGCTTTCAGAGCTGTGGAGTTGTGGTACTGAGGGCTATGCTTTAGTCGTGTCCTGGGAGTGCTGGGTTCATGTTTGGACTTGATGAGCTGAATGGTCTCTTCTAACCAAAACCATTCTGTGGTTCCATGATGTTTAAATCCTCGTGGAAGTCCAGGTCTGTGACACTGCCCCAGCGCAGATGTCACAAGTGCAGTCTGGGCCACAAGAGGAGCAGACTTAGCAGTCAGGCTTAGAGAGAACTTTCTAAGCGTGTGACTCTATGGATCCTCCTTGATCTTACACCCTCTGAGCTCCTCCTCCTCAGCACTGTGTGCTGCTTGTTGGACACTGTGGGTAACATCCTTCTGCTTGCTTTCCACCTCAGCTTCCTCAGCAGCCTCCGCTCTCGCCTCAAGCTGCTGCACCCCAGCCCCAACTGCACGCTGCGGGAGGAGAACATCATCCATGTCCACTTCAAGGAGGAGATTGGCATTGCTGAGCTGATACCCCTGGTCACCACCTACATCATACTCTTCGCTTACATCTACTTCTCCACACGTAGGTTTGTGGGGTGGAGAGCCTTGAGGGGAACGAACAAGCTAGTAAGCCACCTTTGCACACATCTGTGAGGGGTCAGTGTTGTGGTGGCCTTTCCTCAGCTCCCCAGAAGAGAGACTCCTGTCTGCAGCACAGCACTTCAGTTCCCTCCCTTGTCAACAGGAAAGGTGGTGGTGGTATTTTACCTGTCACCTGGAGAACTGGGAGCCCTCTTCCTCTGATTTCTGCTGATTCATCCCTCATAACCAGTGTGGTGTTGCTCCTCGGGATCTCTTCTGAACTGTTTCTGCTTTAAGTTCCCTCATAATGACATTTTGTCCAGTTCAGAGGGGCTAATTCATTGTCAGATCAAACACATGTTCTGACCTGGCGGGTTCAGACCTTAAGCCCCATCTCTGACCTGGTGGGTTCAGACCTTAAGCCCCATCTCTGACCTGGCGGGTTCAGACCTTAAGCCCTGTCTTTGACCTGGTGGTTTAAACCTTAGCAGCCAAATTTAAGTTCCTCTTTTCACAGCCTAGCAGTGCTGTTCTGACACTGTTTGAGCTAGAAGCCACACATTGTCCTCTATCCCAGTCCTGTTAAGCACTGGGAGGGTCTGGGAGCTGCCTTTCAGACACAGAGACTGAATTTACAGTTGCTGAGTATGAAGCCACCTGATGGAACCAGCCAGGATCAGGATCAGGATCCCTTCTTTGTTCTTTCTGGCTACATTGATTTCTCCTGCTTGGTGACCAAGCCTTTGTGTCCTGTTCCTCAGGGAAGATCGACATGGTGAAGTCCAAGTGGGGCCTGGCACTGGCAGCGGTCGTGACGGTGCTCAGCTCTCTGCTCATGTCCGTTGGGCTCTGCACGCTCTTTGGTTTGACGCCTACCCTTAATGGAGGGTATGTTTCCAACCTCTGCCTACACAGAGGGCTAGGTGGTGGTGAAATCATTCCAAAACAGCTGTCAGAGGGGAGATTTAAGTTGGAGATCAGGAAGAAATTCTTTACAGCGAGGGTGGCAAAACACTGGAACAGGTTGCCCAGGAAGATCATGGATGTCCCTTCCCTAGAAGTCTTCAAGAACAGGTTGGATGAGGCCTTGGACAACCTGGCCTATTGCATGGTGTCCCTGCCCATGGTGGGGTGGTTGGAACTAGATGATTTTTAAGGTCCCTTCCGATCCAAACCATTCTGTGAATCTAATGTTCCTCCAAGAAGCTGATGGGATATTTTACACAAGTACCATCGGATGCTCTCCTGAGCTGCAGGGCCTTGTGTTTCTCTGCTGGCCAGCAAACAGTCCTTCTGGAGATGCCTTGTTGCTTAGCAGCTGGCTCTTTCTGCCTAAAGCAGGAGATGTTGGGATATCTTAACTCATACCTTGTTTTCCTGGAATCTGAGCAGGCTCTCACACACCCTCCTCCTGCAGTGACTTCTTCTCACATCCCAAAGGGCTTGTTACCGTTTTACTTTTTCGCTGGCCGATGTTTCACTCCGAGAAATCTTCCAGGGTTGCAGAACTGGTGGTGTTTATGCCTGGGAGGCCACTTGGGTGGCCTCTCGGCATCTCAGCATCCACTGGACTCTATCCTGTAGTTGTCTGTCTCGTTTGAACTGGGGAGCTCACAACTGGACACAGGACCCCAGATGTGGCCTCACTAGTGCAGGATAGAGGGGGAGGGGAACCTTCCTCCACCTGCTGGCCACGTTCTTCTCCACACTCCACAGGAGGCCATTGGCCTTCTTGGCCACAAATGCCCATTGCTGGCTTACAGGCAATTTGTCCACCAGCATTTCCAAGTCCTTCTCCTAAGGATTGTCAGGATCTATCAGGGTTTTCACTGCTGCTTGTGGGATGTGCTCCCTACCCTCTTGCTGTAAACACTCTCTTGTTGACTGTTTCCAAATCTGTTGCTGTGGTGTTCCATGTCCATCTCTTTGATTTGCACCTCTGTTGCTGGAGAGACTCTTTGAGGGATATTGGGAAGCTTTAAGACTAATTTAGTGGTGCTCTGCAAGGGTCACTTTCCAGAATGATGCAGCTTTGCAAACCTGTTCCTGTCAGCCCAAAGCAGTTGAAACCCAGAACCTTTCCTCACCACGCAGTGATGCTGTGTGAGAAGGGATTTGGCTACAAGCACTGGGTGGTTTCCTCACCTTGCCTCTGTGTTTGCTGCTCAACTGCTTCCCCCCTTTTTCTTTTTTTCTTTTTCTTTTTTCCTCCACAGATCTCATTCTCTGTTCTGGTTCTCATTCTCTGTTCTGGTTCTCTTTCCTCCAGAGAGATATTCCCATACTTGGTGGTAGTGATTGGCCTGGAGAATGTGTTGGTTCTCACCAAGTCTGTTGTCTCCACGCCTGTGGACCTGGAGGTGAAGCTTCGCATTGCCCAAGGTACTGCACCTCCTCTGGAAACCTCCAAGAGAGGAAAATTAGGCTAGCCCAAGGGCTGGGAAGTGGAGAATGATCTTAATCCTGTGAAGGAAACGAGGTCTGTGTGTGGTGAACGTGAGTTGTGTTGCATTAGTCTTCTAAGATTCCAAGATCTAATACAACCTGTAGTTGTGGACGCTGCTTCCTGAAGTCCTTGACTCAAGTCTTGGCTAACCAAGTTCCAGAAAGGGTTAGTAAGAGAGGCCTGTGTCTCCTGGTGTGGATATTTAGCACCTGATGTCTCCTGGTGTGAACATTTGTCACCTTCTGTGTCCTGGTATGGATATTTAGCACCTTCTGTGTCTTGGTGTGGATATTTAGCACCTTGCCTTCTTGTGTCCTAAGTGTCAGATCTACAGCCACAGGTCAGATGAAGTTCTGCTGAGTCTGTGATAAATTCATATATTCTACTCTCAATACACTCTGTTCCTGGATTTGGGTGTGCTCAAACCATGAATAAATTGAGTTTGAGGACTTAAAAGATGTTTCTAAACATCAGGGAAGAGAGATTCTGGAGTGATGTCTGGAAAAACCTACCTGCTTATGAAAATACCAACGGTTTGTGTCCTGGGTCAAACCCTCAACGGTCCTTCAGGCTTCTCAAGCTCTGTGTTGCCCTGTGCAACACCCTCTGGCTGCTTAAATCCTGGCAGTGTTGTAAGCTGGGAGAGTCCTCCTGAGGTCCCTTTGCAGTTAATGACAATCCCACTAATAAAGACACTGGGAGCTTGTCCAGTCCTTGGACTTAGATGTTCAAAAGAGATCAGATGGATTTTGGCCTGAAAGGGCCTTTCTGGGCCTATTACATCCAGCTGCCCAGTTCTAAAACAGGGAAATCCAATTTCTCTTTGCTGTATTTGTCTGTCCTCTGCTGAATAGCATCCTTTGACATGGCTCTGCATGTTCTTTCTCCAGGATTGAGCAATGAGAGCTGGTCCATCATGAAGAACATGGCAACAGAGCTCGGGATCATCTTGATTGGCTACTTCACCCTCGTCCCAGCCATCCAGGTGAGTTTGCAGGCAGGAGTGCAGTGGGGAACATTCTGGCTGAGTGCAGTGAGTCAGTTAAGGAAGGGACCCCTGGAGATCTCTAACAATGAGAAATGTGAGGAGGATCAGTCCCAGTGTGGTGAGGTTGGAAGGGGCCTCTGGCTGCCAGTTCAACCTCCCCAGCTAAAGCAGGGGCACCCACAGCAGCACGCCCAGCATCACAATGGCCAGGGGGGTTTGGAATCTCTTCAGAGGAGACTCCACAACCTCTCTGGAAAGCCTGGGCCAGGGGTCCAGCACCGTTACAACAAAGAAGTTTCTCCTCTTCACACAGACCCTCCTGGATTCCAGTTTGTGCCCTATTTACTGTAGTGTTCTGCCACCTGTGATGGCATCCACTCTGCTGTCCATTTGTCTGTTAAAGCCTTGGTGGCAGCTGTGCTGGAGGCTGGCCCATGCCCCTTATCATTGTCCCTGAGAGTGAAGGACACTGCACAGATAAGGTGCTGCATGTGCCTGGCAGAGTCCAAGGACCCTGGCAGGAGGAGAGCCAGGCTGGGGAAGTCCAACAGGGACCTTTGCTCCTGCTGCCAGAGGTAGCTCAGGGGCTGGCTGCTCCAGGGAGCAGCAGGAGAGGGAGACACCCAGAAGGGCAACCACATCCTGGGCTGCAGCAAGAGATGCATGGCCAGCAGGTCAAGGGAGGTGATCCTGCCCCTCTGCTCTGCTCTGGTGAGACCCCCACCTGCAATATTGCATCCAGTTGTGGAATTCCCAACACAAGGAGAACATGGAACTGCTGCAGAAGACCATGAAGATGATCAGAGGGCTGAAGTACCTCTCCTACAAGGACAGGCTGAGACAGTTGGGGCTGTTCATCCTGAAGAAGAGAAGGCTCCAGGAGACCTTTAAGAGCCCTTCCAGTACCTGAAGGGGGATAAAGCAGAGCTGGGGAGGGACTTCTCTTACAAGGGCTTGTAGTGACAGGATGAGAGGTAATGGATTGGAGCTGGAAGAGGGGAGATTGAGACTGGAGGTTAGAAAGAAATGCTTTGCAGTGAGGGTGGTGAGACGCTGGAACAGGTTGCTCAGGGTCCAACCTTTAGAGTTTGTGAGGTTCCCCCTTCTTCTGAAGTGAAAGTGTTTCTCAGCTAACCCCTGTGTCCTGCCTGCAGGAGTTCTGCCTCTTTGCCGTGGTGGGGCTGGTGTCTGACTTCTTCCTGCAGATGTTTTTCTTCACCACTGTGCTGTCCATCGACATTCGCCGTATGGAGGTAAGGAAGGCCCGAGGACACCAGGGCTTTACCTTAGGTTTTCCTTCTCTGCTGTTGTGGAAAGAAAGGCCAAGCTGTTAGATCTGAGTGCCTGGTTACACCCCTAAGGGCTGGGGATGGGAGAACTGATGGAGCAGGACACCCCCAGGTATCTAAAGGAGGAGGTCTGGGGTGGATGTGCTGCACCATGAGCATGGCTGCGTGAAGAAGAGAGTCTGTGCTGGAGAGCAGCTGGGATTTGCCTGAGGGTGAAGGTGGGGCAAGTACTCAGGATTGTTGTCCTGTATCTGGAGGCACCTCGTCAGAGGGCTCTGACGGCTTCCTTCCCTCCTGGCAGCTGGCCGACCTGAACCGCCGGCTGCCCGCAGAGGCCTGCATGCCCCCGCTGAAGCCCAGCGGCCGCTCCCAGCGCTATGAGCGGCAGCCAGCCCTGCGGCCTGCCACCCCCCACACCATCACCCTCCAGCCCTCCTCCTTCAGGAACTTGCGCCTGCCCAAGAGGCTGAGGGTCATCTACTTCTTCGCCAGGACCCGGCTGGCCCAGAGACTCATCATGGTATGGTCACCTTGTGTTTGCTACCTGCTCCCAGCAGCCCAGCAGCCCAGCAGGGGGAGGTTGGAAGGGACCTCCTCAGTTTTCTTGTAGGTACCCTTCAGGGACTGGAAGGCTGCTCTGAGGTCTCCCTGGAGCTTTCTCTTCTCAGTGACAGTACAAGAGGCAATGGCACTATTTAAACCATGGGAAATTCCCTTTAACCACTTCTGCCCTGTGGGGATGTTGCCTGCTGCAGCAGGCAAGGTCTGCCTTCTAATCCTAACCCATTGGCTCTCAAAGAATCCCAGAATGACAGCATGGTTTGGTTTGGAAGGGATCTCTGGAGATGATCCAGTCCAACCCCCCTGCTAAAGCAGGGGCACCCACAGCAGCTTGCCCAGGATCACAGTGGCCAGGGCGGGGTTGGAATCTCTCCACACAGGGAGACTCCACAGCCTCTCTGGGCAGCCTGGAACAGGGCTGCAACAAACAATTTTTTTCCTTATGTCAGGTGGAACATAACAGGTTCCAGTTTGAGCTTATTGCCCCTTGTCCTATCCCTGGGCACCACTGACAAGACTCTGGCCCCAGCCTTTTTCCCCGACCCTGTCCTTTAGTTCTCACCATGGTCCTTTGAGCAGTTCCCCTCTGGGTCTGCTCTTCTCCATGCCCAACAGCCCCAGGGCTCTTAGCCTTTCCTCCTCCCAGAGATGCTCCAGGCCCCTCAGCAGCTTGCCAGCCTCCACTATACTTTCGTCAGTAGTTCCCTGTCTCTCTTGAACTGAGGAGCCCAGAACTGGACGCAGTATTCCAGATGTGGCCTCATTAGGGCAGAGTAGAGGGGGAGAAGACCCTCCCTGGACCCACTGGGCACACTTTTCTTCGTGTCCCCCAGAGGACTATCGACCTTCTTGGCCACAAGGGCCCTCTGATAGCTCATGGGCAACTTCTTGTCCACTAGCACTTGCAATTCCTTTAGAGAGCTGCTTCCTAGCAGGTCACCCCCTCACCTGTACTGATGTTGGTGTTCCTCAGCTCTCCAAACCCAGCCCAGCAGCTGCAGTTCATCAGTCAGCCTGAGCCGTGGCTGCTCCCACAGGTCTGGCAGACTTCATGGTGTTGAGGGACGTGGCCTAGTGGTGACCTGCCAGTGCTGGGCTAATAGTTGGACTTCATGAGCTTAAAGCTCATCTTACCCTGTGATTCCGTGAACCAGAACCCTGAATGAAGCCTTTCCAAGCCTTTCTGAAGGCGGCAGACAGATCCCAGCTGCCAGTGAGGAGTCTTACCTCTGCTGTGGGCGAAGTGAGCTTCTTACCATCAGCTCATGGAATTGTATCCTGCTGTGCAACCTCTCCCAGTGCTCTTAGAGATTAAATGTCTGCCTGGAGGAAGAACATAACGGAGTGTGGGGTGGGTGGGGTGGTGCTGATGACACCTGCCAAGCTTTGGAGGCCACATACTAAACAGGCTTGTCTCTACTCATTGTAGGCCGGGACAGTGATCTGGATTGGAATCCTGGTTTACACGGATCCTGCTGGTCTCCGCACCTACCTCACGTCCCAGGTCACTGAACAGAGCCCCCTGGGTGACACAGGTCTGCCCCCAATGCCTGTTCCTGGAGGGGTCCTGCCTGCTGGAGACCCCAAGATTGATCTCTCAGTCTTCCCATCGGACTCCATGCAACTGTTGGAAAACCAGACGCAGCAGCGGGAGCAGAAGTCAGGGCTGGAGACCCTGAGCAGGATGGAGACAAACCAGCACACTTGGGCCCAAGAGAGCAAAGGAAATGGACAGGCAGAGCTTGGAACTGAAGCACAGGTTACCTGGGGAGCAGAGGATGAGGAGATCTGGAGGAAGCTTTCCTTCAGACACTGGCCATCCCTCTTCAGCTACTACAACATCACTCTGGCCAAAAGGCAAGTGTGCTGGTGTCGATGCCACAGGCACTGTGAGTTCTGGGGCTGACCCCAAGCCTTCTTCTTTCTTCTGTCCTTCATCTTCTTGAGATGTATAAATTGTGTTCCATGCAGCTTCCTCCAAATATGTCCTCAGGAGGGGGCCTGTGTAGTGTGGAGGTACCAAAGTCTCCAGGGCTGCTTGTCTGAGTATAAAGGTTGTGTTTTTCTCTGTGCTTTTGGGTGTGTTTTTTGCTCGTGGTCAACCTTTGCCCTGGAGGTGACATTCAGAGAGCTTTGTAAAGCAGTATGTAGTCATCTGTAAGTGCTGGGGATGGTACCTGTGAGGAGTGGAAGCACCTGAGCCTGACCTCACTTCTGGGTGAGATCTTCTGGTCAGAGGATTCCAGTGTACAGGAAACTCGACCTAGTCATTCTGTCCTCACTTTGATCCCCATGATCCATTTGGTCTCATCAGCAGTTCAGTCTACTGCTGGCTCTTCTCACAGAATTCAGGGTTAAATCTTGGGGAACCTCTTGAGAGGAAAATGTTTTCCAGGAGAACGTTAGGTCAGAACATCTAAAGCTGCTAGACTGAAAAGTACAGCCTGAGGCCTCCCTTGGCCACAATGTTCCAGCTTGGTCACCTAGCAGGACTTTATTGTCTCTGTGGTTGTTGTCCCTAAGTTCCTGTCACCTTTCCCTTCCTGCAGGTACATCAGCATCCTCCCAGCAATCCCAGTCACCCTCTACCTGAACCCACAAGAGGCCTTGGAGCTGCGGCATCCCCAGGAGGCCAATCGCTACCACCCCTTCCTGTCCAGCAGCGCGGGGAAGCTGGACGCTGAGCCTCAGCCTGACCAAGCCTCAGCCAAGCTGCAAGGCCACCAGGATGTCACTCTGTACAAGTAAAGGAGTCCTTCTGACCATGCCTTGGGGACTAGGGTTGCTCTGGGGACTTTTCTTCTGGTGGGAGACCAAAAGATCTTTGTGAAGCTTCAGAGCAAAGTCCTGTCACGCTCAGGATACTCTGGCTCAGCTGAGGCAGCGTTGACTTGGCCTCTGCTGGCAGAGGCTGAGACTGGACACACGTTGTGTGATCCTGGTCCCCATCCACTGCTGTTCCTGCTTTCTTAGTTCTGATGAGCTAACAGAAAACTCTGGAAATCCCTTTTAAAATTTACATTTTCCATTGTGGAAATTCTGCACATCACTTAGAGTTTGGAAATTGTTCTCAGCAGAGAACTTCAGACCACCAACATCTGTCAATTTTCACGGTAGCCTTCAAACTCCACCCATGAGTGAGAAGCTCTCCCCTCAGCCACCTTTCCCCCAGTCTCAACAACCCCAGGTCCCTCAGCTTAACCTCACCAGACCTGTTCTCCAGACCCTTCACTGGCAATTGGATCTTTTATCTCCCCTTCTTTGTGTCTGTTTGTCTGTCCACCAGGGTGGCTGCTCTGGGCCTGGCCTCAGGCATTATCCTGGTGCTGCTGCTTTTCTGCCTGTACCGGGTGTTGTGCCCCAAGAACTATGGGCAGAACGGGCTGGCACACAGCCGCAGGAGGAGGGGGGACCTGCCCTGTGATGACTACGGCTACTCCCCTCCCGAGACTGAGATCGTCCCCTTGGTGCTCAGGGGGCACCTCATGGTAGGTGTGGCATTGGAACAGGCTGCCTGGGGAGGTGGTGGAGTCACTGCCCCTGCAGGTGTTTGAGAAGCTTGTGGGCATGGCACTTTGGGATGTGGTTTGGTGGTCCTGGTGGCGGTAGGTTGATGGTTGAACTTGAGGATCTTGGAGGGCTTTTTCAGCCCAAACAGTTCTGTGATCTCTGTAGCTCCTTGGCCATGTACAGGGTAGTTGTCAGAGTCTGGAGGCCTCAGCTGTGCTTTTTCTTCCTCCTCAGGACATTGAGTGCCTGGCTAGTGATGGGATGCTGCTTGTCAGCTGCTGCCTGGTGGGCCAGATCCGTGTCTGGGATGCCCAGACCGGTGACTGCCTCACTGTTATCCCCAAACCAAGGTAAGTGGTGTCTGCGCCAGGGCACTGAGCTCCAGGCAGGTCCCTTAGAAGCAGCTGGAGCAAAGGCCTCCATGTGGGATCAGCCCTCTGTGCGGCAGGGGACTGAGCTCTTGTTTCTGTGCCTTAGGTTGCGAAGGGACAGCAGTGGCATCTTTGACTACCAGGAGAACTGGGATCACAGCCCAGATGGGAAGAATGGGCTGGATGACACCTTTGAGAGCAGCCACCAGCTCAAAAGGCTGCTCAGCCCTCCCCAGCCTCTGCTTTTCTGCGACCAGCCAGACCTCACCTCCTTCATTGACACCAACTTCTCAGAGCAGGTGAAGGTGGCTGAGTCGGAGACACGGCTGCGTGCCGTGGGCAGTCGCCAGAAGGAGTCCGGCTACGACTTCAGCAGCCTGGTTGGTAAAGCCTATGAAGAACATGGCAGCTCCAGCTGCAGGAACTTCTCTGGCCTGCCCACCCTGCACAGCCAGGCCGGCTTCTGCGTGGGGAGCAGCAGTCCCCGCTCCCGGGGCTGTGGGGCCGAGGAGGGAGCCTGCAGCAGCCGCAGGCGGAGCCTGGCCGATGAGTTGGAGAAATCCTTACTGCTGCCTTCCTGGGGAGGAGATCTGGAGAGCTCTGTCTGGAGCCTGGACCTGCAGGGAAACCTGATTGTGGCTGGTCGGAGTAATGGGAAGCTGGAGGTGAGGAATGAGGTTCTTGACCGGGCACAGGGGGAGCTGCCAGGCTAAAGCGGTTTAGAGATTGCTGTGTCCTGAAGTATAGAATCATGGAATGGTTTGGGCTGGAAGGGACCTTTAAAGCTTATTCAGGGACATCTGTAGCTAGAGCAGGTTGCTCAGAGCCCCAAACAACCTGATATGGAATGGTTCCAGGGATGGGGCATCTCCACCTCTCTGGCCAGCCTGGAACAGTCTCACCACCCTCATGGAACAAAAATCTCTTCCTTCTCTCCAGTCTGAATGTCCTTCTTTCAGTTCAAACCATCACCTCTTGTGCTGTCACAGCAGGCTCTGCTCAAAAGTCTGTCCCCAGCTTTCTGGTCAGCGCTGAGAGGCCACCAGTAAAGCTATGAAGGGAAAATTAATTGGAATTCTATGGGAAGTACTGCAGCTTTTGAAGTAAATTGTAATGAGAAAATTCAATTTCTTTCAATAAGAAGCTTTCAGAATCAGTTTAATTGTAGTTTCCAACCTGGAAATGTTTCAGGTCAGGTTGTTTGGAGCTCTGAGCAACCAGCTCTAGTTGCAGATGTCCCTGCTGAATGCAGGGGGATTGGTACTAGATGGTCTTCAAGGTCCACTCCAGCCCAAACCTCTCTGTGGTTCTGTGACCACTTGAGAACTCACTGCATCACTTGGAGGTAGATAGAAGGATGTTGGTGGCTGGAATCACTGATGCCACTGAGAGCTTCTTCCAGGCTCTGTGTTCCAGGCAGACAGCTGAGGGGACAGGGAATGTGTGGCCCAGGTCAGCTGTTGTGTGGATCACCACCTGCCTGCTCTGGGAAGATCTCCTGCCCAGGATGACAACAGTGACCCATTCTCCTTCCAGGTCTGGGATGCTATCGAGGGGACACTGCGCAGCAGTAATGAGGAAGGTCAATCTGGCATCACAGCCCTCGTCTTCCTGAACAACAGGTACCTGTGGCTCTGTTCCTGCAGGGCAGGAGAACTTGGGTTGCAGGGCAGGACCCAGCCCTGACCCTCCTGCCGTGGAGATCAGACAGCCCCAGATGGCAGGGGCTGAGCTGGAAAGTCTCTTCCTTCCCATGCAGCCACCTCTCAAGCATGGTGGAGCTGAGCTGCCCAGGTCTGTTGAGCAGCTGCTCCTTCTGGATAAGAAGCTGGAGATGAACCAACACCAAGCACTGCCAGCCCAGACCCAGCCTCAGCCTGGGCTGATCCCCAGGACTGTGGGCAGCAGGGGCAGGGAGGGGTTTCTGCCCCTCTGCTGTGCTCTGCTGAGACCTCACCTGCAGTGCTGGGGCCAGCTCTGTAGTCCTCAGTAGAGCAGGGACAGGGACCTGTCAGAGCAGGGCCAGAGGAGGTGATGGGAGGGCTGGAAGCTCTCTGCTCTGTGACCAGGCTGACAGAGCTGGACTTGTTCAACCTGGAAAAGAGAAGGCTCCAGGGAGACCTTCTGGTGGCCTTTCAGTGCTTCAAGAGGACAATCAGAAAGCTGGGGCCAGACTTCTGAGCAGGGTCTACTGTGACAGGACAAGGGATGATGGTTTGAACTGAAAGAGGGAGATTTATTCTGGAGAGAAGGAAGAGATGTTTGTTCCATGAGGGTGGTGAGTTCCTGTCCCAAATTGTCCAGCCCCATCCCTGGAACCATTCCAGGTCAGGTTGTTTGGGACTCTGAGGAACCTGCTCCAGTTGCAGATGTCCCTGCTGACTGCAGGGGGTTGGATTGGATGAACTTCAAAGGTCCCTTCCCAAACCATTCCAGATTCTGTGATTCTTCTTCATGCAAAGGTCTTCCAGTAGTTGAATGTCTGGAGTGATTCAGAGCTGGACCATGGGGCCTTTGGGTTGATACCATTCCATAGCTCCTTCCTTGCCATCAGCAGCTTCTCCTCCCAGGGAACCTGTGTGGTTTGTGCTCTGCCTCAGGAGGAGACTGGGCTTGGGGCTCCTCATCTTGTGAGGACAGAGAAGGACCTCTCCCGGGACGCTGTGTTTCAGGGCTGAGAGACATGAGGCTGTTTAGTCTGGAGAAGAGTAGACTGACAGGGCATGCTCTCAATGTTTGTAAGTGTCTGAAGGGTGAGTGTAAGGAAGAAAGGGCCAGGCTGTTTCCAGTGGTGTCCTGTGATGGGACAAGGGCCAAGAGGCACGAACTAGAACACAGGAAGTTCCACCTCAGCACAAGGAGAAACTTGGCTGTGAGAGTTCTGGAGCCCTGGAACAGGCTGCCCAGACAGGTTGTGGAGTCTCCTTCTCTGGAGACTTTCAAGACCCATCTGGACGTGTTCCTGTGTGACCTGCCCTAGGTGGGCAGGGGGCTTGGACTGGATGACCTCCAGAGGTCCCCTCCAGCCACACTGTTCTGTTCCCTCAGGATCGTGGCCGCCCGGTTGAATGGCTCCTTGGATTTCTTCTCCCTGGACACACACACAGCCCTGAACCACCTGCAGTTCCGAGGTGAGCTGTGCTGCTCCCACAGACTTACTCTTCCCCTCTTTCCTTCTCACTGACTCCTCCTCACACCCACTTCATGAACTCCCATAAGCATGCCTCACTTCAGATCACTCAGGGTCCAGGGTGCCCAACCCACCAGTGCTGAGGAGTACTCTGCTTGTTCCCAGTGCAAGGAGAAGATCCCAAGTGCTGGTTTTCTCTGGCACCCAGCTCTGGAGGCTGGGACATGGCTTCCAGAGTCAGCTCTGCCCCAAACCTCTTTCCTCTCCCACTTCTCACTTCTTTTCTCCTTCAGCAAGCTCTGTTCCCACCACGTAGCCCCACACAGCCATGATGCAGCCACACCACACAGAGAACCAGTCCATGGTGGTAACTGGTTTCCAGTGCTCCTCTGGTGTCTGGAGTGGCCAGGAAAGAAAAACTCTGGCGTTACTGCAGGAGGGTGATTACATTCCTGGAGGGGTATCCTGACACCTGTGGGATGTACAGGGGGGAACTGGAGCAGGCTCTGCAAGAAGGGAGATGTCTTTTCCCCATAAACTGCAGGGTCTTGTGTCCAGCTTCTGAGGAGGGGAACCAGAGCTCATGGCTTCAGGGGCCACCAGTCTGCAGCAGGCAGGTCTGCTGGGCAGGAGGTTGAAGGTGATGCAAGGGCTGGAAGGGCTGCGCTCTGAGGCCAGGCTGAGAGGGTTGGCCTTATTTAGCCTGGAGAAGAGAAGGCTCCAAGGAGACCTTCTGGTGGCCTTTCAGTGCTTCAAGGGGACAATCAGAAAGCTGGGGACAGACTTTTGAGGGCCTGCTATGACAGGACAGGGAGTGATGGCTTGAACTGAGAGAGATTCAGACTGGAGAGGAGAAAATTGTTGACACTGGGGGTGGTGAGACCCTGTCCCAGGTTGCCCAGATAGTTGGGAGATGCCCCATCCCTGGCACCATTTCAGGTCAGGTTGTCTGGGGCTCTGAGCAACCTACTCTAAGATGCAGGTGCCCCTGCTGACTGCAGGGGATTGTACTGGATGAGCTTTAAAGATCCCTTCCCACCCAAGCCAGTCCGTGGTTCTGTGACCCTGTCCAAGACCCTCACTCCAGCTCAGTGTTGAAGTTGCAGCTCCTCAAGGCTGTGAGGAACGTGCTGCTCTGGGGCTGATTGGAGCACCAGGTTCAAATCCCTTCGGGTTGCTCATGTAGGCATCCTGATCCCAGCACCTCGGGAAGGTGGCAGCCCTGGGGTGTAAGGCTGAGCCTGCCTCAGCTGAGTGTCTCTCTGCAGGAGCCCCGAGCCGCAGCAGCATCCCCTCCTCCCCTGTCTTCAGCAGCAGTGACATCATCAGCTGCCAGCTCACCCACACCGTGTCCTGCGCCCACCAGAAGCCTATCACTGCGCTGAAGGCCGCGGCTGGCAGGCTGGTCACGGGCAGCCAGGATCACACCCTGAGGGTAAGGCAGGCTCCCCCCAGCTGCTGCTGCTGCCTGGTGGCTTGGTGGGGCATGGAAGCTTCTCCATCCCTTGAATGCTACTGGACCTGTCTCCTAAGTGGGAAGAGGGCAAAGCTCTGAGGTGTGTAAGGGCACAAAGGGAGGGGAGTGCTTGGAGTGGAGTGGTTGCTGAAGCTCCTCATGTTGTATCCTGCCTGGACAAGGCTCTTCCCAAGAGTCAGAAGGACAGAGGTCAGTGTGAGGTGTCTTCCTAAACAGTTGGGAGATCCTCTTGCCTTAGGGATTGGTCATTCCCTGTCTCAGTCACAGAATCATTTTGGCTGGAAGAGACCTTTAGAATTCTGGAGTCCAACCCTTAAGCCAGCGCTGCCAGGGCACCACTAAACTGTGGCCCTGAGCACCACTCTGAAGCCTCTCCAGGGATGGTGCCTCCACCACTACCCTGGGCCTGGACAACCCTCAAGGGCAAGAAATTGTTCCTCATGTCCAACCTAGACCTCCCCTGGGGGCATCCTGAGGCCACTTCCTCCCATCCTATCCCTTGTGAAGCTGAGGTGTTGCTCAGCACCGCAGCTGCCCCATGGACACTCATTGCTGCTCCTCTGCCCTGCAGGTGTTCCGGCTGGAGGACTCCTGCTGCTTGTTCACGCTGCAGGGCCACTCAGGAGCCATCACGGCAGTCTACATGGATCAGGTGAGAGCAGCAGGGGCTGAGCTGGGGACAACACCCAGCTGCAGGGCTGCTGAGCCACTGGGGCAGCCAGAGGGACCCAGCTGGGACCTTATTCTGCTCTGCATCTGGAAGAGTTGATCTGCTCTCCTGTGAGGACTCAGAGGGTCCTCTGTAACCATGTGCTCACCATGTCTGATACCCTGAGTCAGGGTGTTCCCATCCAGCTGGCTAGGAGCCCTTTCCCTGCAGCTGCTTTGTATCCCTGCCCACTGTGGAGCAGGAAAGCCCTTGCCCTGCTGTACCCAAGCTGCTGATTTGGTCTCTCTGACTACAGCTCTGGGAGAACGGGGCTGAAACTGACCCATGGAATGTTTCTTGGCCCAGGAATGTCTGACCTCCTGGAGACCACTTGTCTCCAGTACAAAGCATGGGAAGCCACCAAGCTGACAGTTAAGGTTTCCACCCCACTTTCTGGTGACCTCAGGCATTGGAAGAGGCTCCCCAGGGAGGTGGTGGAGTCACCGTCCCTGAAGGTGTTCAAGAAACATGTGGACATGGCACCTGAGGACATGGTTTGGTGGCCGTGGTGGTGTTGGGTTGAAGATTGGACTCGATCACGGAGAGCTTTCCAACCAAAACAGTTCTATGATTCTGGAAGC
Organism: Ramphastos sulfuratus; assembly: GCA_013399055.1. Taxonomy (NCBI): domain Eukaryota; kingdom Metazoa; phylum Chordata; class Aves; order Piciformes; family Ramphastidae; genus Ramphastos; species Ramphastos sulfuratus. The sequence goes on from WBNM01041167.1 coordinate 55,365, forward strand.
ACTGGAAGTGCTTCTACATGGAACTGCCCTCTGTGTCCAGTAGCTGCCCATGTCCATGGCATTGCTGTGCTGGAAAGGGACCTGTCCCCACTGGCTCCTGACCTGGCTCTCCTTGTGTCCTTGCAGACGATGGTGCTGGCAAGTGGAGGCCAGGACGGGGCCATCTGCCTTTGGGACGTGCTGACAGGCAGCAAGGTCAGCCACATGTATGCCCACCGAGGAGATGTCACCTCCCTCACCTGCACCACCTCCTGTGTCATCAGCAGTGGTCTGGATGATGTCATCAGCATCTGGGACCGCAGCTCGGGGATCAAGCTCTACTCAATCCAGCAGGTTGGTGGCCACGGAGCAGCCCAGGAGAGGTCAATCAGTGAGGTGGACAGTGAGCTGGAGTGACCCTCAGCAAGGTTACAGATGGCACCCAGCTGAGTGGTGCAGGCAACAGGCCTGAGGGGTGGGACCCATCCAGAGGCAGCTGGATTAACTGGTGAAGCAGGACCATGTGAACTTCCTGAGGTTCAGCAAGGCTGAGGTTAAAGCCCTGCACCTGAATCAGGAAAACCTCAAGCACAAACTCAGGCTGGAGAGCAGCCTTGAGGAGGACTTAGTGCTGGGGATTGAGAAGCTGGAGATGAGCCAGCCCCAAGTGCTGCCAGCCCCAAGCCTCAGCCTGGGCTGATCCCCAGGAGTGTGGGCAGCAGGGGCAGGGAGGGGTTTCTGCCCCTCTGCTGTGCTCAGCATGCTGAGACCTCACCTGCAGTGCCAGGGCCGGCAGAGCAGGGACAGGGACCTGTTGGAGCAGGGCCAGAGGAGGCCCTGGGAGGTGATGGGAGGGCTGAAAGCTGAGAGAGTTGGACTTGTTCAGCCTGGAGAAGAGGAGGCTCCAGGAACACCTGGTGGCTTTTCAGTGCTTCAAGGGGCAATCAGAAAGCTGGGGCCAGACTTCTGAGCAGGGCCTGTTGTGACAGGACAAGGGGTGATGGTTTGAACTGAAAGAGGGAGATTTATTCTGGAGAGAAGGAAGAGATTTTTGTTCCATGAGGGTGGTGGTGAGACCCTGTCCCAGGTTGGCTAGAGAGGTGGGAGGTTCCCCATCCCTGGAACCATTCCGGGTCAGGTTGTTTGGATATCTGAGCAACCTTCTGAGTTGCAAATGTCCCTGCTGACTGCAGGGGGTTTGGACTGGATGAGCTTTAAACATGCCTTCCAACCCAAACCAGTCTGTGCCTCTGATTCCCTGTCACAGCTGTGGGGCTGTGCCTGACTGTCCCTGTCCCATCTGCAGCTGGGGCAGGTGGACACAGCATGGGCAGGGTCCTGCCTGTCCCTCTGACTGCTCTCTGGTTCCACACAGGAGATGGGCTGCGGTGCCAGCCTGGGCGTCATCTCTGACAACCTGCTGGTGACAGGCGGGCAGGGCTGTGTCTCCTTCTGGGACATTGGCTACGGTGACCTCCTGCAGACTGTCTACCTGGGCAAGAGCAACGAGTCGCAGCCGGCGCGGCAGATCCTGGTGCTGGAGAATGCTGCCATTGTCTGCAACTTCGGCAGCGAGCTCAGCCTGGTCTATGTGCCCTCAGTGCTGGAGAAGCTGGACTGAGGAGCAGGAGGAGGAGGAAGAGGGAGAAGTGTTGGAGCCTGGCTGGAGGAAGGCACGTGGGGTGGGATGTCTGAGCCCTTCCTAGCGTTGAGGGCATGGAGACAGCAGCTCCATTGCCATCTCTGTGCCCCTCCTGGGAATGTTCTGACCCAGCGCTCTGCAGGGCCTGAGCCCTCCTTGGCTGTCCCAGCTCCACCTTCTCCCTGCACTTGCAGCAGTGTGGTGGTCCCGGGCTGCAGCAGAGGGATGAGGATGTGGCACTGAGGTGCTGAGCTCTGACCCAGCCGCAGCTCTGCCTCAGCAGACTCCAGCTTGTTCTCAGCACAGCAGGGCAGGAGCTGCCCAGCCTGCTCCCACCCCTTCACTGGGGACACCCTGTGGTGGCCATCCTAGGCCAAGACCCAGGGCACAGAGAACACCCTGGCACACCCTGTGAGGGGCTGCTGGCCCTGGCACTGAGCACAGTGCTCACTAGTCTGGCTGCAGCCCCTTGGCTCACCCTTTCCGCGGTGGCATTGGCTCCTGCCAGAAGAAGGACAGGGCTGACCCCCAGCTGGGCACTTGGCTTGGCCTCCACGTGCCTTAGGGTGCGGGCAGGGTCCCCCTGTGCCGCAGCAGCCCCCTGCCCTATTTATTTATCTGCTGTAAATAGTTATTTATTGTGGCAGGAGAGTGCAGGCAGCAGCGCCCTGCAGGCCCGTGCCTGGCTCCCTCCTGTGCCCGGTTTGCAGCAATAGCACCTGCCTCCTTCTCCTCCTCTTCCTCCTGGAGGAGGCTTGTCTCAGGTTGGGAGGGGGCTGGCAGCCCTGGCTCACATCCTTCTTCCAGGGACTGGGGAGAAGAAAGGTCCTTGGGGTGGGGTGGAGCACAGCGGGACCAAAGTGCCCTGCCACAAGCTGGTGGCCCTTCTCAAGGTGGGGCCTCTCCATCGAAGGCCAGGAGTGGGCACAGGCAGGGGTGGGCTTAGCTGCCCTCCCCAGTTCCACTACAGGGCCCTGCTACAGCCCTGGGCAGGGGCTGTGACACAAACCCTGCTGAGGAGCCCGGGGAAGTGCAGGGCCTCAGTGTGGGGTGCAGGACCTCAGAGTGTCCTTCCTCAGTGCTCTTGTCCCTCAAGTCATGGCTGATGACGTTAACCCAACCCTGCTGATTGTAGAGGCAGCGCCGTGAAGGGGACCGAAGGCCTGGGCGCTCCCTGGGGTGTGTGTTGAGAAGGGGGTGGGGTTGGGCAGCCCCCAGCCCCTCTTTTTGCATTTTAACGCCCCCCCGCCTCCACATCCCCTTGCCTCCGCCTCGGGTGGCCTTAGCCCAGCTGTCCGCTTTGTACGGTACAGGGGACGCTTTTTGTACCAGATCGTGTTTTATAACAATGTGTACCAGGACCCCACCAGTAAATGGAACTAACTCCAGCATGGCTCTGGCTCCTGAAAGACCTTCCCCAAATCCAGGACCCCCTCTCCAAGACCCCTTCCTCTCCCTCACCAGTGCTGCTGCAGATCAAATTCTCTTTATTTTAGTAGCAAAGAGCTGAAAAAGTCAGTTCTAAGTGGAGTCAGACTGGGGCCAGTGCCCATCTCACACCTGTACAAAGCAGAGGGGCTGGGCTGGGGGGGTGCAAGGGAGGAAACCCCTCCCACCCAAACCCTGTTCAGGGTGCCCCACCTGCCCCTGGGGTGTGGTGCTCAGCCCCAAAGTGGGGAGGGCAGGGCTGTAGTGCTGGGGCTGGGGGGATATGGGGACACACCCCCCACTATCCCCTCCTCACGTCTTGTTGAGTGTCCAGAGGGGGTCAAGCATGCTCAGGGGGTCGTCGCTGGGCCGGGGGCCCCGCAGCCCCTCGCCCGTTTGCGCCTGCAGGAAATTCTGCTTGTTCATCCGCTGCTTACCCTTAAGGGAGGCGTCCAGGCTGAAGGCCTCAGGTGTCAGGGAGGCCAGCAGCTCCAGGGAGGAGGAAGGGGCAGCTGGGGGGGCCACTGGCTCGCCACCTGGGGCCTCCAGGCTCTCAGCTGCTATGTGGTTGTTGCTGGAGGTGTCGCCAGAAGGCTCTGGGAGCGGTGGTGGTGGTGGGGAGGGCTCAGGGGCAGCCACCCCATCCATCAGCCCATCCGGCAAGGCCGTGTCCTCTGCCACATTGGGCAGAGGGGCTGGATCCAGCTCCCCACTGCCACCACCGTGTTTGATGCTCAGCTTGGCGATGGTGGCCTGGATGGAGCTGATGGGCATGTCCCCACCCAGGACCAGGTCCTGGGGATCCTGATGCGTGTAGAGCTATGGGAGAAAGGCCCCATCAGCCCTCTGGAGCAGGGAGCTCCCACTTTCAGCACCCCCAAACCCTGTACACACCTTGGGGGAGGCACTGTTGGTGGCCTTAGGGGCAGCTGGGGCACCCACACCATGGCGGTGCAGCACCTGCTCAGCATGCAACAGGAGGGCCTCGTAGCAGAACTTCAGGTGAAGCTGCAGGGGATAAGGGCAGAGTGAGCACCTCAGCAGCATCCCCACACCCAGGGAAGGGGCTTCAACCCCTTCCCCAGCCCCATGGGGGTTCCCCCACTGCCCAGGCACCACTACCTTCTCCTGCAGCATGTGCTTGCGCTGCTGGCGCAGCCGCTGTACCAGCAGGCCCAGCTCAGGGATGCCATTGCCTGCCTCCACCTCCTGCATGGCCGCGTAGAGCAGGCAGAAGGCCCCGGTGCGGCCCACCCCGGAGCTGCAGAAAGAGAGCCCCCCCAGAGCACAAAGTTGTGACAGGCCCCAAGAAGGGGGGCAGACCCCCCCCCCCCCCCATCTCCTAGGAGCTGCCTCCCCCAGCCCCTGGCTCACCTGCAGTGCACCACGATGGGGGTGTGGAGTGGGCGTTGGTGAAGGTAGTGGCCATGGACCTCCTGGATGAAGCGGAGGAGGCTCCCCTTGCTCTCAGGCAGACCCCTGAAGTGGGGTGGGAGACAGTTATTAGAGTGGGAGGTCCCACTCTCAACTCTCCTGGAGGAGCAGTGCTACCCCAAAACCCTCTCCCTGTAGCAGTTTGAGCCTTGAGGTCCCGACCAGCAAGCAAAGAGCCCCCATGAGACCTCCCCACATGGGGTCTAAAGCTCTGAGGTCCCCACCAGCAGGTGAAGAGCCACAGTGGGACCTTTCCATCTTCCCCAGCTGCAGCAGGACCCCTGCCCACCCTCACAGTCCTCCCAGTGTCCCCCAAATGCCATACAGCTCTGGCCAGGAGGTGAACTGGAGGTGGACGATGGTGCGCTTGAGGCTCTGGTCGCGGTACTGCAGCGTGATCATCCTCTCCACGTGGGTGGGGGTGACCTTCAGGCTGGTGAGGACAAGGGTGACTGCTCCCTGCACCATCGGCTGGCCCCGCTCAGGGGGGAAGTACCGCAGCACCTTCTGCTGCAGGGAGGGAAGGGGGCACCACATTAGGCAGCCCCCCCCCCTACACCCTAGCCAGGGCTGCCACCACCTCCCCAGGGACCCCTCCTCTGTCCCTTATCGAGGCCTGAAGCTGCCACAGGGTGACAGTCAGGAGCCCTGTCCCAGCCAGCTCCAAGGAGCCACCAGCTGCCCAGGGAAGGTTCTACCTTGTCCAGCTCCTGCTCCGACACCAGCATGACGACGACTGAGACCTTCTGCTCATAGATCATCAGCCAGAAGTCGGCGGCAGTGCCCAGCAGTGGGGCCTGGGTGGCAATGATGGTGGGGCAGTAGGGCGAGAGGTCCTCCACCCTGCTGGCATTGATGTAGTCGTCCTTGCCGGAGCGGAGCACCACGCGGTTCCTGTCGTAGGGCATGATGTCCTGGTGCCGGTTCTTCATGGAGTAGCAGCGGGCAATGGCGATGGAGAGCTGCCTCGCATCCCGCTCCTGGGCCTCCTGCAGCTCCTTCCAGACCAGGTCCAGCTCGGCGCTGCCACCAGGCCCAGGCCTCTCCAGCCTCTCCACCAACCCGCGGAAGCGCTCGAGCTCGGCCAGCAGCCTCAGGACACGCTCTGGCTTCTCGTAGGGATCGTCCTCAATCAGCTGCAGGGCTTTGGGCTTCTGGCCCTCCTTGGCATCAGCCTTGGTGGGCTGCAGCAGCCCTACGGCCGCCTTGGAGCTGCTGTGCTGGCTCTCAGGGCTGGAGGACAGGAGGTCGTCGGTGGAGGAGCTCTGCCGCTGGAAGGAGACTTCGCTCGGTGTCAGTGAGGGCGGTGGTCTTTGGGGCACACTGCCAGAGCCTGCCACCAGTGCCTGGGGCTGCATGGGCAAGGCTGGCTGTGGGGAGGGGGCTGGTGAGGGAACAAGGGGACCTTGGACCACCACCGTGGCTGGCAGCTGGCCCAGGCCAGGGCTGGGCGAGGGGGTGATGTGGTGGGGAGCAGCCTGGCTGACAGGGGCGGGGGGAGGAAGGCCCATGGCCATGGTCCCAGGGGGCATTTGGCTGCTGGGGAGAGCAGGGCTGGGGCAGAAGGGCAGAGCAGGGGAGCTAGAGGGCACTGCCTGCAGCCCTCCCAGCATGGTGGAGTGCAGGGGCTGCCCGGGGGGCCCAGTTGGGCAGGGGGCTCTGGAGAAGGGCAGGGTCCCTGTCTGTGGGGCAAGACCCTGGGGGGGCAACTTGTCCTGCCCTGGGAGCTGGTAAAGCTGTGGGGGCAAGGAGGGCTGCCCTGAGGCTGGCTGGGGGAGTTGCCCCCTGGGGCCAGTGAACTGGGCAAATTGGGGCTGAGGGGGCATCTGGAAGGGCAGTGAGGCCTGGGCTCTGCTTGGGGGCATGAAGGGGGCTGGAGGGAACTGCTGAGGGCCTTGGGCCCGGGCAGGCACCTCCATGCCAGGCTGGAGCTGTGCTGTAGAGTTGAAGGTGTGGGGGTGCTGCCCAGGAGGGAAAGAGGGTTGAGGTGGCTGCCCGAAGGGCTGCAGCCCTCCATGGGCATAGGGGAAAGTGGCTGGGAGCACCCCTGGGCGCTGTGGTGGCAGGAAGGGGCCAGGGGGCCGCGGGGGAGCAGTGCAGCTGGAGATGGGGGCCTGGATGCTATCCACCGTGGTGGTGGCTGGCCGGGGGCCTGCGGCCAATTCAGGGGCACCCAGCGGTGGCTGAGCACCCATGGGTGCTGCTGGTCCTAGGGCAGGGGGTCTGAGGTGGCTGGGCACAGGCATCCCAGGCTGGCCTAGGCTGTAGGAGGCAGCAGGAGCAGAGCTGGGGCCAGGGCCTGGGCCAGGCCCATGCTGTGGGGATGAGTGGGCAGGAAGCCCCTGGGGCCCTACGAAGCTCGGCTGCACCGGAGCCACACCAGGCTGCACTGGGACCATATTGGGCTGCACCGCTGCCACACCAGGCTGCACTGGGACTGTATTGGGCTGCACCGGGGCCCGCATCAGTGGGGCAGCTGGGAAGAGCTGGGGGGCAGCAGCTGAGATGGGGGGAGGCCCAGTTGCCTGTGGGGCAGAGGGCTGGAGGAGTGGGGCTGGGAAGGGGCCTGGCACCGAGGCAGGTGGCGCCGGCAGCCGGTAGTGCCCAGGGAGGGATGGGGTGCCCAGGAAGCGGGCAGGGGCAAAGGGCGGCAGTGGGGCGCTGGCCAGGAAGGGTTCAGGGGGCCGCGGGCCGGGGGTCAGGGCCGGGTTGAGGGTGAGGGCGGCTAGCGTAGGGGGTGGCAGGCGTGCCAGGTGCCCGGCCAGCACGTCAGGGGGCAGGCTCCGCAGCTCCTCCGGCAGGTCCGGCAGCACCAGAGCACCCAGCGGCAACTCGCTGCTGTCCAGCACACCGCCGGCTTCCAGCTCCAGCTGCTTCTTCTGCAGGGGCTTGGGGGCCGTAGGCCGAGGGGGTGGTTGCTTCTTCATCTCCCTGCCAGGGTTGGGGGCAGTGCAGCTTAGCACAGGGCCACCAGCACCTAGCAGGCCCAGCTACTGCCCACCACTGGCCCCCTCTGCCACCACGGTGACACCAAAGCCTCCAGCCACAGCCCAGATCACCTGAAGGCATTTCCCCACCTCCCAGAGGGGATCAGAGCATCGGAGCCAGCACTCCCACCCCTCCAGCCCAGGTGTGTGGCTCTACAGCAGGCCCAGTGCCACCTACTTCTCCAAGATCTGCTGCCTGTTGGCCTCAGCGGCTTGGCAGGCAGCCCGGGCCTTCTCCAGCAGCTTGGCTGCTTTCCCCTCCAGGTCGGTGTAAAAGTCCTTCCCCTCCTGAGATTTCTTCATCAGGTCCTCATAGGCTTCATAGGAGGCCACCAAAGTCTGAACAGTTGTGTTCCACCTGGAGGTAGGGCAAAGGGGTTGGGCAGGGATGTAACACTGGGCCAAAAGTGGGTGTCCCTGCTCCTGGGACCCAAGGAACCCACCAGCACCCACCTAGGATCGATACTGGTGAAGGACAAGCAGCCACCAGTGGCCTCTGGGCAGTGGGACATGATAAGGGCTGTATCTTGGCCCTGTGTCCCTTGACTAGAGAAGCCAGCAGTGACCCCACACTTCTCCTTGGGGTAAGTGAGGGCTTTTCCTGTGCACCCAGACCTCACTAAGGCACCCAAAGCCCACTAGGGCCACCCTCTCCTTGCTGCCCTGACCCCATCCAGCCGCCCACACTACTCACTTGTGCTCCACCTCAGCCAGGACCTTGCGCACGGCTGCGTATTTGACGTTGGCATCTGTCAGGGCCTTCAGGACGTTCTCCTGGGCAGCCAGGTTCTGCTCCAGGTACACCTTGATCTGGTCGTACTTCTTCAGCTGCTCCTCAAAGAGTTTCTGACAAGGGAAGTGAGAACCTGAGGGGCTAGGGAGGCTCAGGGGGAGGTTGGGAGAGGGCAGAGCTCTTGCTGCAGCCCTGACTGGGACATGCAACATGCAAAGGGGACTTTCCCAACCAGTGCAGCTGGCACCTACCTTCATCTCAGAGCAGTCGGTGGTGACCAGCGAGGTGGTGATGTCATCCTTCTGGATCATCTCACGCAGTTGCTGCTCCAGGGATGTCCGTTGGTCCCTCATCTCCTGCACCTTGGCCAGGATTCTCTTCAGGTTCTGCAGCACCTGCTTGTCATCTGTGAGCACAGGAAGGGCACCATGGGGGTGAGGAGCTAGCCTGCACCTTGTCTTGGCACACCCAGGCATTTCCCGGGGTGGTGACCAGGTCTCTGTCCCCTCTGTCCCCACAGCACAACCCTCCTTTTACCCATTTTTCCAGGGACAAGCTGGGCCAGGCCCCCACCTCTCACCTTCAGTCAAGGAGGGCGAGGGCAGCGCAGCCCGGACCTGCTCCAGCGGCCCACTGAGCAGGCGGAGGTTGCTGATGTGCAGGTTCATGGCCTTGTGGAGCTCAGTGTTGGTGAAGCTGGCCTTCTCGTGCACCTCCATGTACTTGGAGCACTCCTTGCTGACCTCAGCCACCCCCAAGGAAGGTGGTGGGGGGGACCCCTGGGGTCCTGGTACCTTCCCAAGGAGCTCCTGCAGCTTCCGTTCCTGAGCCTCATCCTCCTCAAGAAGGTCTCGGATCTCCTTCAGGGAAGCCTCCACATCAGTAAAGACCCCAGAGAGCACTGGAGGGGAGGAAAAAAGACCTGAACCACCACCTGCCAGAAGCTCTCCAGGCCCCTACCTGCCTCGTGGAATCACTGAGGTTGAAGGAGATCTTTAATTAAGCTCAGTAAGTCCAACCATGAACCCAGCACTGCTAAGGGCACCACCAAACCATGTCCCTCAGCACACCATCTACACAGCTTAGAAACCCTCCAGAGATGGGGACTCCACCACTGCTCTAGGCAGTCTGCAACAGACCTTGACAACCCTCAAGAAGAAATTGTTCGTGTCCAACCTAAACCTCCCCTGGGGCAACTTCAGGCCATTTTCTCTTCTCCCAAGGTAAAAATGATAGGACAAAGTAGAAACCAACCCCAACCTGGCTCCAACCTCCTTTCAGGGAGTTGCAGAGGCAGGTCATCTCCCCTCAGCCTCCCTTTCTCCAGACTGAACAACCCCAGGTCCCTCAGCTGCTCCTCACAAGCCTTGTGGCTCTAGACCACTCATGCCAAGATGCCCCCACAGGTCCCTGTGTCTCACCCTGCATGGACTGGACAAGGTTCTTGACAGTGTCAGGACGCACACTGAGTGCAGCACACTTCTCCATCAGGATAGGGGGGATGTGGCTGTACATGTCCAAGTTGTCCACGGTCTCTGGGTCCAGCTGCATGGAGTCCATGAACTGACTGCAGGTGGGAGAACAAGGCCCTGAGCAGTGGAAGAACCTCCCCTACCTCCCTGTCCCTGCAGGTCCATCCCACCCCAAATCATGGCCAGCTCTAGGTCCAGCACTGCAGGACAACCTCAGTAAAGGGAATTTGGGGGTCACTCACTGGGACTGGAACCTACTGAGTTCAAGCCCCAGTTTGGGGGTGACAGATTGGGGCTGTCTGTGCCCCCACTGGTGCTGGGGTGGGGAGAATGGGGAGAGGTCTGTGCCAGGCCACAGGGAGCCCAGATGATGTCAGTGGGCAGGAAGAGTCCAGGGCCCCTCAGTTCAGGTAGAGCTCACACGTACTCCAGCACTTCATTCTTGGCTTCAATCTTGGCCATCACATCCCTCAGCAGCTTGGCCTTCTCCTCACTGCCATGAAGGAGAAAAAACATCCTTTAGTGCTGTGACAGGACATGGAGAACCTCCACCTCTGAGCCACAAGGGAATAGGCTGGAGCCTCCTCCAGCTGCTAGGAGAAACCCTGAAGTCACACAGGGGGACAATCTGGGATTGGTGATGGCATCCCAAGGAAACCACCATGGCTGGTTTCACAGACTGCACTGGGTTGGAAGGGAGCCTCAAAGGTCATTTTGTCCAACCCTGCTGCAGTCAGCTGGGACACCACCAAGTGCCCAGGGCCACATCAAGGCTGATCTTGAGTGTTTGGCTCTCACCAGCTCGTGGAGAGGCTGGGCTGGGACATGGGCTCCTTGTTGAGTTTGGTGTGCCCCAAGGTCTGTGTACACAGTTGTCCTGTGCCCACTCCACAGCCCAGGACTCACCTGTAGAGGGAAGAGGCCTCATGGGCAGCCATGGGCACCAGCTTGGCAAAGATGTCTGGGCCAGTGACAGCTGGATCCGTGGGGTTGACAGGGAGGGCTTTGACCAGTGGGGCACCTGGGGGTCAAACATACACCACATGCTGTCTGAAACCTCCCTAGGGACTCCTGGCACACATCCTCCTGCTCACCACCTTCACCGCTGGCAGATCCCTGGAGAGCACAAAGCTCTACCAGCCTTGAGGGTCCCAGAGCCTTGTGGATTCACCTCATGTCAACATGTGTGTTTCTCCTGCCATCAGGAGCTGGCACAGCCCCTCCTCACCTTTCACAGACTGCAGGGTGTCCAGTGCAGGCACAGCTTCGTGGTAGATGAAGTCATTGTCCTTTTTGGCTGAATTGTACCTAGGAAGGAGGAGTGAGGTGCTGGTGAGGAGCAGATGGAATCTCTGGCTCCTTCAGCTCTCTCCCGGCAGTCTCACAGAACCACAGAATGGTAGGGGTTGGAAGGGACCTCTGGAGATCAAGTTCAATCCCCTTGCCAAGGCAGGGTCAGCTAGGGAAGGTCATGCAGGGGCACATCCCAGGTGGGTTTGGAGGGCCTCCAGAGATGGAGACTCCACCATCTCTCTGGGCAGCCTGCTCCAATGCTCTGCCACCCTCAAGGTAAAGAAGTTCCTCCAAATGTTTAGGTGGAACTCCCCATGTTCAAGTTGGTGCTCATTACCCAGGGTCAGGACCTGGGTCTCTCAGGCTCACTCTAGGGAGAGCAAAACACAACTCCCACATCCCCAGAGCCTCAAGCAGCTCAGAGTGCTCAGCTCTGCATGTTGTGGGGACACTAAGGATGCTCCCCAGGCTCCACCAGGCACTTCTGACCCATGTGAAATCACATAAGGTCCAGAGATACCCAGTGCAAGGACTCACTTGCCACCAATGACATCCATGGTGAATCTCAGGGCTTCCTGGACAGTTTCTGGCTGCCCCTGTGGAAAGGAGAACAAGTCAGAGCAGGCAGGGAATGGGCACTGCTCTCCCACAGCCAGCACAGTGGTCCCACAGTGACCAGGAGCCAGCAGCAGCTGAGCCAGCTCCACAAGCTCTCCTTGTGTCACACAGAGGAACCAAGACGGCTGCAGGCAGCCCCAGATCCTCCACATCCCTGTCTCACACTGTCTTCATGGCACCAACGCTAAGGGTTCTGTGGGGAGCCCACCACAGTGGCACAGCCACTGTCATTCCACAGCTGACGACGTGCCCCTGAGTGCTGCTAACCAAACCCATAAAGCCCTGCTAGACCAAGCAGAGCCTTGGGCTTGGTTGGATATCCCGGAGGGAAGCAAAGTGATGCTTTGGGAGGCCAACAGAGGTTTGTCAACCTCCTGACTGGCACAGAACACTTTAAACTGCCCCCAGGTCACGTCTTCCCAGTCTGGCATCCCAAAACCCAGTTACTGCTCTGCCAGACAGAGTAGGAACACACCTTTGCCAGCTTGATGGCTTCGTTGAGTTTATCCAGAGCACTCTGGAAGTAGATGACCTGCAAAGAGAGCGGCAGTTAGGGCTGCCATAGAAACAGGTGCCCAGGAACACAATCACCAGTCTCTGAGGAGCACAGCTTCACACAGCAGGACGTAGTGACATGCTCATGTCCTCCTGAACTCCATCCTGCTCCCAGAGCAGGACCATGATCCAGAGCCTGGATGGGATGAGATGGGCTGACAGGGCTCTGCTTACCCGCTCCCCAAACTTCTGCTGCTCCTCAGCCTGCTTTCCCATGTGCAGCTGCAAGAAAACACAGGCGGCTGGTGTCAGAGCCCCTTAGCTCTTTGAAATGGACAAGAAAACCCCAGGGAGTGACTACAGCCCCTCTGCTGGTCGTTGTGTGGTTCCACAGAGACTCGAGGGAGGTTCTCCTCCTCCTCTACCCTGCCCTGGTGAGACCACATCTGGAGTATTGTGTCCAGTTCTGGGCTCCCCAGCTCAAGAGGGACAAGACATGCTAGAAAGTGTCCAACAGATGGCTAAAAGGATGATGAAGAGACCGGAACATGTCTCTTGAGATAGAGGGAGAGACTTGAGGTTCTTTAGTCTGGAGAAGACTGAAATGAGATCTTATTAATGCTTATAAGTACCTGAAGGGTGGGTGTCAAGAAGGGGGCAGGTTCATCTCAGTGGTGTCCTGTGACAGGACAAGGGGCAACGGACACAAACTGGAACCCAGGAGGTTCCATCTCAACATGAGGAGAAACTTCATGGCTGTGAGGGTTCTAGAGCCCAGACAGGTTGTGGACTCTCCTCTAGAGACTTTCAAGACCCAGCTGGACGTGCTCCTGTGTGACCTGCCCTAGGTGGTCCTGTTTTGGCAGGGGGGTTGGACTGGATTACCTCTGGAGGTCCCTTTCTATCCCTGCCATTCTACGAGCAGCCTAGGCCAGGGCGGGAACAAAGGGCAGGTCCCCATACCACAGTCAAGCAGCACTCCCCAACTTGATCTCCACACTTACATGAGCCACAGCAGCAAAATAGTAGATTTTCATCTGAACCAGTTTCTTCCAGTCCTTCTGGATCTTGCCCAGCAGCGAGGCTGTCTCCGAGTTCTCCAGTGCCCGGCAGGCCTCCTTGTAGTAATCCACCACCTATGGAGAGAGGGATGGGTGCTGGAAATCCCCCTGAGATCCAGATCCCAGGTGGAACTGAGAGCAACGAGGGAAAGGAAGATTCACCAGCACCAGGGTTTGTGACCAAAGGTCTCAAATCACCCAGCACAGCAAAGTGGTCAGTGGGCAACCTGTGAATGCCAGGCACAAGTGACATCACCATGCTGTGGCCTCCTCTGGCCCTGCTCCAACAGGTCCCTGTCTCTGCTGTGCTGAGGACTTCAGAGCTGGCCCCAGCACTGCAGGGTGGCTTTCAGCAGAGGGGCAGAATCCCCTCCCTATCCCTGCTGCCCACGCTGCTGGGGATCAGCCCAGGACACAGCTGGGGCTGGACCGGCAGCGCTCGGTGCCAACTCATCTACAGTGTCTCACCCCTCAGCACCCCAAGTCCTCTTTCACAGAGCTGCTCTCCAGCCCTCCATCCCCAGCCTGGATTTGTGCTTAGGGTTGCCCTGATCCAGTTGCAGGACACTGCACTTGGCCTTGTTGAATCTCATGAGGTTCACATAGTCCCACCTCTCCAGGACCCCCTCTGGTAGCCCTCCAGGGTACCTCATGCTCTCCTTTGAGGAGCTGGAGGTTGTGCTCTCCACCCGAGGCAATTGCACCAGGGAATTCAAGAAATCCAGCCCCAACTGCAAGCTTGTGGTCTACTTGAGCAAGAGGGACTTCATTTGACTGGGCGGGATCTGGGTCACTCTCTCCAGGTGCCACCCTAGGGCACAGCAAACGCTGGGGCAGAAGTAGACAGAGCTCAGCACAGCAGAAGTCGCCCAAGAGCTCACCTGGGCACTGATCCGGGCCACGAGGAAGCTCTTCCTGTTGTCCAGCATGGATTTCTCCAGAAGACACTCCTGTGCCTGGCCCTGCTCAAGACAAGAGTGGCACAAACTTGGTTTCCCTACATCTTGGATCCAGACTATAACCCCTGGCAGCACCCATCGGCTCCAGACACTTTCTTGAGTGGTCCCAGTAAATATCAGCCCCAAGAGACACCTGGACAGTGCCAGAGGGAGCAGAGCAGCCCAGAGGCTTCCTTCTCCCCACTAAAACCTCCTTCCCTCTTCAGGAGAGACCTCCTCATGCCCACAGCAGCCCAGATCCATGGAGAACAGCCACCATGGGGCACTGGGTTCCTGTCCCACCCAGCTCCAAGCACTGAGACTCTGCAGGGAGCACTCAATGCTACGAGCATGCATCTCCCAGTCAAGCAGCAGCTCCCTTCAAGGTGCTATCTCGGTATGACCAGTGCCCCAGTGGAGGCAGAAGCCCAGTTCCTACCAGCATGAGGTTGATGTTGAGGTTGAGGATCTGGTGGCTCATGTCCACACTGTAGGAGTGGGGGAAGTGATCCCGCAGGTAGGTGAAGGCACCAGCAGCGCACTGGAAATGGGTGCAGGAAACCTTCATGCCCTGAGAGGACAGGAGAAGACACATCAGGTCTCACCTGATCTAATTGAGATTGCCCCTGATAACTGCAGAGAGGGTTGGACTAGATGACCTTTGGAGGTCCCTTCCAACCCAGACCATTCTATGGTTCTCACACACAGCCCGAACCCCACCAATGTCCTGAGTGACACAAGGAACTTGTAGAGATTCAGACAGGCTGGAGAAGCAGCAACCTCCTTTCACACAGGGAGAGGTTTAGGGTGATAAACCCCAGTTCAGCAGGGGTTAAATGCTCCCTGCACTGCTCCAAGACCCCCAGAACAGCCACTGGGACTCTCTTGGGGCTCTGAAGAGCTCAGAGCTTCCCCCAAGCTACATCAGATCTCTCGCCTCCTGGCTCTACATGCTGAGGGTGGAAGGTGCAGCAAGAAGGCAGAGCCTTGCTGGAGGAGGGATGGCAGTGACGGGGTAGGAAGGGACACACCACAAGGAAGGTGATCCCTCGAAACACCCTGCAGCAATCCAGGGTCACAGTAGACACCCAGAGCTGGTGTGAGATGCCTGTGACCACCTAGGTGACAGAGAAGTCCCCAGTGCTACCAGCTCATGGCTGTAACCACAGAGGAGAGAAATGCCAGAGGGAGGATCAAAGGATTGTTACCTCCTCGGACACTCGCTTGTCCATGGCTCCTAGCATGGAGTGCAGTGCTCCTGTGGAGAGAGAAGACCCTGCCAGCCCCACTCAGCATGCCTGGAGCATGTGGCAAGGTGGTCACAGACACCCAGCAGGGTGGGACTGGTGGGGGCTGTGCTGCAGCCTGGCCACTCCAAGGAAGGTCCCTGTGCAACTGACTGGAGTGGGAGGAGATCCCTCAGGCCCAGGGCAGAGCGAGAGGGCAGCTGGTCTCTTACCCAGGTTGTAGAGGACGCAGGCCTGCTCATACTTGATGTCCTCATGTGTCACTGTCTTGCCCGAGAAGATCTCGGTCCTGCAAGGAGAGAAGCTCAGTTCTCAGCTGCAGATGAAGACCCTGCAGCTCCTGGGTGTGGGCCAGCAAAACGCACACTCGCTTACAGCTCCAGAGGAGGGGTTCTCCTGCCTGATGTCACCCAACTCTGGGTGTTGCAGCTGGTGGGAGCTTGTTTTCGCATCCAGAGACCCCCCCCTTACACAAAGCCATGAAGCTCTGCCACCCCAGGGATCTCAGAACCATCACCTTGTGCAGTTAGTGTCCTTGTGCCACCTCAGAGCCAGCCATGCTGCCTCACAGCTTGGCTTAGACGTCCTGCCAGATCCACAGAGCAGGATATCATTTCCCAAGGGATACTCAGGGACTGCTGCTGGGCTTCAAATTCTGGGGTCAGTTTTGGGCCCCTCACTCCAAGAAGGACATTGAGGGGCTGGAGTGGATCCAGTAGCAACAAAGGGTCTGCTGCTGAAGGGTCTGGAGAACAGGGCTGGTGAGGAGCAGCTGAGGGACCTGGAATTGTTCAGCCTACAGAAAAGGAGGCTCTTCTGGCTCTCTGCAGCTCCCTGAAAGGATGCTGGAGCCAGGTGGGGGTTGGTCTCCTCTCCCAAGGAACAAGTGATACAACAAGAGGAAATGGCCTCAAGTTGCCCCAGGGAATGTTTAAGTTGGACATGAAGAACAATTTCTTGCACTTGAGGGCCTAGTCCATGCTGCCTAGAGCAGTGGTGGAGTCCCCATCCCTGGAGAGGTTTCAAAGCTGTGGAGATGTGGTACTGAGGGCCATGGTTTAGTGGTGACCTGGCAGGTCCAACCAAAACCATTCCGTGATTTTGTGGGTCAGGGATGTATTGGATAATGGTGAAGGACGCGGAGAAGGAAAAGGGAGCAGTCGCTCTGCTTTGGATCAGCCTGCACATTTCAGGAAGCTCCTGCTGGGTGCCAACCCCACAGAGAAGCTCCAGGGCAGAAGGTCTCCTCACCAGGCGATGGGGACAGCTGCCTCCTGCTCAGCACCCATGGGGATGCGGCTCTGCAGGTAGTGGAGCTGGCCAAAGTATTTCCGCAGTGTGCTGCAGCCCTCAAAGTCCCTGGGCACATTGACAGCGCTCTGGAAAGGAAGAGAGGAAGAGAAGGAAGAAGCTACCCCAATTAAATTGAAAGCTACCCCAATTAAATTGAAAGAAGCTACCCCAATTGCCATTGAAAGGCACGTTTGGACGTGGCACTTGGTGCCATGGTCTAGTCTTGAGGTCTGTGGTGGTGGGTTGGACTTAATGATCTTTGAGGTCTCTTCCAACCTTGCTATACTGTGATACAAATAAACTGGGAGTATTTGTGAATGGCTGACAAGGGGGTGTCCTGGGACCTGCTGCTATGGCAAAGCTGGGATGAGAGAAGGAAAGGAACAGCAGGAGAGCCATGGAAAGGTCTTTGACCATCTTCAGGTGGTTTTATCACCCATGTCTGAGGTTGAGACCATCTCTGACCTGCTCAGCAGCCCCAAACTCATGTCCCCATGTCCTCGTGACTAACAGTGATTTGGGCTCCAAAGCTGAGACCCAAGAGCTGATTTATCTCCTGATGAGACCTCAGGCACCAACTGGACAAAGCAATTCCTTCCACCCAAGAGGGAACTTGGCTTCCACATAAAAGCCCTCAAATTCAGGGAAGTAGATACAGCTGAGCCCCAACACCCTATCTCTGCATACTCCCTGGAAGCTAGAACCATCTGAGGAGCCCAAGACTGCTGAAAGCTTCACCCATGGGCCACTGATGAGGAAGAGGAGCAGCCACAGCAGTGATCCAGCACAACTCCTGGTGCAGGGAGGTGGTGTGAGCCAGCAGACACGTCCTCAACCATGGAGTGGGTGGTGAACCAGCTCCAATTTGGCTCTGAGAGGGGCTGGGAGTGACCCAGGCTGGAACCCAATTTACCTGCCGGAGCAGCTCCAACTTCCGCAGCTCCTCGTTGTAGTTCTCTGGGTTCTCCCCATAGTTCTTCAGGACAAACTGGAGAGGGAAGAGAGGAGATGAGCGCCTGACCCTGTCCAACAGCCACAGCCACCTTCCCAGTACTGCAGCTACAACCAGTAGCTTCCCAGGGAGAATCCCCAGAGCAAATCTGGCAGCATGAAGGAGTTTGGGGCTTTCCATCTCCTGATTTGGAGCTCATCTGCCCCCCAAAACACCCCAAATCTTGCCCAGTTTCTGCTGAACCCCAGTTTAACACAAAGGCAGAGCACAAGGTCCTACAGGGACAGCAGCCTGGGGACAGGGACCTCAGAACTGGGGTAGAAAAGCTGTAATCAAGTAATCAAGTAGATGTGAAGTCCTAAGGAGTCAACAGCAAATAAGACAGACCAAACTGAAGTCACTCCAGATTCACACCCAATCCTCCAGGAGGAAAACAAAGCCACCTGGCAGGCACCAGAGGCTGCTCAGGAAGGCAGCTCATGGCAGTGAGAGCCAAAAGGGAAACAAAATGGGGTAGTGGAGGCCAAAGAGGAACAGCAATGGTACCACAATCCACACCAGAGGCTCTTTGGTCACCATGCAGAGAAGCTGGCCCAGGGCTTGGCCAAAAATGGTGCAGCATCCCTGAGAAAGGTCCTTGGTGATGAATTACATCTCCCCAGCACCATGGAGGGAGCTGGAGGGAACGAGTTCCCCAAACCTGCCTTGAGATCCCTCAGATCACAGTGTTGTCGATGAGCACAGTGCTCCCCAAGCAGCTTGGGATCCTCCAAGGATCCAGGCAGAATTCATCCAACCCTCCTGGCAGCAACAGGGGAGAGACCTGAGGACCTGCAGCCCTTCTACCCCAGCTTGAGGGTTTGATCCACCCCAGCAGCTGCTGTACCTAAACCACCCATTTCTGATGTCGCTATCCCTTCCAGCTGGGATCCTGGAAGTCACCATCCCCTCTGTCACAGCTCCTCATGAAGTGTCACTCCGAGGCCCGCAGCTCCAGCCAGCAGCCACACCTTGTCCTGGCTGGCACAGCATGACTCAGCTCTGCGGTCCCGCGGCACCTTCCTTCCTGCACAGGGATGTCCCCACTGACCTGACACCTCTGACGGGCTTTAACAGGACCCCAGCCCCGCTCAGCACCCCAAAAAACAGTGGGACAGGAACAGGCAGTGGCAGAAACACCAGAGAACCCACACACACACCATCATCCCTGCACATCCATAAATCATGGTTTTCATCTGTAGGCGGCACTAGGAAACACCAGTTTGAGGTGGAGCTTGTTTACAGCGGCTTCATTAAGCCCCTTACCTCCCTGAAGCCACCAGCTCGGGGCAGCAAGGACAGGTTATGTCCAGAGCCCACGCACTGAGGAAGGCCTCCAGGGATTCCCTCCTCCCCACACTCCTGCTCCCCAGCAGCACGATTTTGTAGAGACCTGCTGAGGCCACTCAGGAGACACTGAAGGGAGCGGGGCCAGGTTGGGGTTGGTGATGACAGGAGCATGGATGCACTTGTGACCTTGCTTCCTCGGTGCCACCACAGAGCCATCTAGCAGGTCTCATCCCATTCCCTGTCCCATCGCACCAGGAAGGCCCCCCCCAGGGCCCTGCCCCAGTCCTCCCCATCTTCACACACACCCACCCTGACCAACAATCTTGATCCACAGTTATCCCCAGCCATAAACTCTTAATCCACCCGGCCTCCCTCAAGGCACACACACCCTGAACACCCCTCACACCTCAAACACTCCCCCCTCGGAAACCCCGACGTGTCCCTGCCCCACATCCCTTGAACTCTCCTCCCTCACAGACCCCAAACGTCCCCTGCAGAGCCCCTCTAGCCCTCCTAATCCCCAGAGACTCCACACACTCCCCATCGAGCCACCAACACCTTCCCTGCTCCACACCGCAAGCCCTCCCTTCCCCTCACAGGCCGCACAGCTCCCCTCAAAGACCCCACTCCTCCCCTCAAAGCACTCCCTTCCATCGCAGACCCCAAACACCCTTCACACTCCTGCCCCACAGTCCAACCCCTCCCTTCCCTCGCAAGCCTCATCCACCCCCCAGCTATCTTCTCATATACCTCACGCACCCCCTCAGAGTCCACGACATTCACACCGCCAAGCACTCCTCCCCTCACAGGCTTCACACCCTACCTTTTCCTCACATTTCAAGCTTTCCCCTCCCTCACAGACCCCCCCTTTCCACCCCTCAATTACTCTCAGCGACCCCAAGCTCCCCTCAGAGACCCCTAAACACTCCCCTCCCTCACAAACCGAAAACACGCCTCACGGACCCACTGACAAGCCCCATTCCCACACTCCACGCACTCTCCTCCCTCGCCGACCCCAAACCCCCCTAACAGATTCCCCCTTCCCCTCTCCACCCACTCAAGCCCTCCCCTCCCTGCCAGGCCCCTCCTGCTCCGCCCCTGCCAGGCCCCTTCCGCCCCTCCCCGGAGCCTCCCTCCGGGCCGCAGCCGCCCCTTGCGCGGTCCTTCCACCTTTTTGACGGCAGGGTTGAAGGCGAACTCTCCGGCTTCCTTGAGGTCGAGCCAGATCATGGGCATACGGGGCACGGCCTCCATCCCGGCCTGCGCCCGCCGGAACCGCCCGCCCGCAGCCGCCGGAACTGGGCGCGGAGCCTGACGGGAAGCCGAGTCCTCAAGCCGCGCCGCCAGCCATACCTGTTCCGGCGCCGTGGCCACGCCTCCTTGTGGCGCCTGTCTAACGTCAACACCCCGCCCAACCCAAGGGGAGGAGCTGATCCCGGGGGCGCGGCAAATGCTGTTCCCATAGCGACGCCTCGCTCACTGATAGGGCGAGTCGCGGCTGTCGTGGAGATGTCCCGCCCCCAGCCCGAGCCTGGGCGGTTCCCATGGCAACGGCCGTCCCCGGGCGGGACTGGCCCGATGCAAGCCTGAAGGGGCCGGACCCGGGCGGTGCTGGCGCTCGCCTCGGCGTCCCGGCCCTGGGATGGGCTAGAGCCTGAGGCTGGGCCCCGGGACTGACAGGGAACAGCTGGGATTCCCAAATTGGGAATCCCTGTGGGCTCCACTGCTGCCCAGCTGAGCATCTCATTCGCCTCCCTGGTCTTTGGAAGACTTCGGTACTTTAAAGGCATCCTCCTTTGAAGTGTGTACCTAATCATCTCTGTTAATCACCCTTTTTCCCTCTATCTCTTCTGATTTCCTCCCAGTATCATCCCAGCCCATCACTGGGCTTCCTCCTTCTCCCCTGTGAGAACACCACCTCTGTTCTAATCATTATCAGGATAATAATTAAAAGCTTTTTTCCATGCCACCATCTGCACCCCACCTGTCCCTGCCATTTCCCATGTCTCAAGCTGTTGGGCGGAGATTCTGGGAGTCCCCAGTCCTGTACCGGATGCTGCTGGGGGTGGATCTGAAGCCATGCTTTAGGAGCTGCAGTGGTCTTATCCAGCTCTTTATTCCCAGAGGCTTTGTCATCATCCTGGGGCGGGGGGGGGGGGGGCACAANGGTGGGGGGCACAATGTTGGGGGAAAACGTGGTTGGGGGTCACAGGGCTGCGGTGGGATCCTGAGCAAAGGTCAGTGGGAGAGGATGTGGCCAGGGGGGTGACAGCAGCTGCGTTTGCCCTGACACCTCATCTGCCGGGCCAGTAAAGCACGAAGCCATCTTGGCTCTTGCCAAAATCGGGGCTGGCCGCGTCCGGCTGTGCTTTCACCGTCAGCACCCGCCGGCGCCTGCGGAAACTCAGCTGGATGCGGTCGGAGACCTGGACCTGCAGCTCCCGCTTGGTCCTACAACATTCCAGCATCAATGGGGAGGGGGCTGGTGGGGTACCAGGACCCCCCCAACCCCATCCCAACCCTCGAACCCGAGTCCCCCAACTCACGCTCGGCAGTGCTCCAGAAGGATGCCCACCAGCTCTCCCACCCGGTTGTCCCCTGCCGGCTGCATCTTGTGGAGGCACACAGCCAGGTCCTCCTGGCTTTGGGTGTGAAAGACCACCAGCTGTGCCAGGCAGCTTGTCACACTCAGCCCTGTCACCTGTGGGGACATCAAAGTGTCAGTGCTACAGGTGTGGCTGTGCTGGGGGGTTTGAGTTTACAGCATGGCCAAGGCAATGTGGTAGGGCCAGCACAGTGGGGACAGCGTGGTGGGGATGGTGTGACGGGGATGATGTGTCACAGATAGGGCACCATGGCCAGTACAATGGGAATAACATGGCATGGTCAGCATGGTGGGACAACATCCCATCTGTCCCAAGACACTTCACTATGCTCATGCAGATGGCACCATCACAGGCCCATGGAGATCATGGAGTGGTCTTCAACCTCTGGGTAGGAGCAGGACAGCCAGAACATCTGGGCACCCCCTAACCCCAGCTGACCAGGACAAAGCATAGGAGGTGGCCTTGTCCCCTCCATCCCCTGGGGACCCTGGTGGGGTTAGGGACACTCACAGTGCTGAGGGGCACTGCCCGCATCATCCGGTACTGCTTCCGGGGATCCAGCTTGTAGAGGTGCTGGTCTGTCACCAGGATGGCACGGTCCCGGCTCTTCCCAAAGCGGTTGATCTGCGGGGACAGAGCCAGGTAAGGGGACACAGAGGAGAAGTGACACAGAGTTGCTGGCCATGCAGGACCTCCCCTGTGCCCTCACCTTGCGGACGTGGCAGGAGAAGAGGACGGAGCCAAAGTGCACCTTGTCCTTGAGGGCCTGGAGACGGTGAGCGAAGGACAGCGCCAGCCCCGGGTTCTCCACGGGCTGTGGGCAGCAGTGAGGTGGGGCTGGGGTGGAACCAAGCGTAGGGCTTGGTGACACCCTGGGGTGCACCACGGGGCACGCCCCACCCGACCACCCTTACCGAGGAGAGGTAGTCCCGTGCCCACGCACGCTGGCAGCCCCAGTCCTTGCGCAGCCCCCCCAGTGCCTCCATGGCGGCCACCTTGGCACGGATCTGGCCCATGGCCGACGGGGGAATGTTCTTGATGATCTGCCGTGCTCGCCACCTGCAGTGCGCTCACATCAACATCCTGTGTCTACCTCCCATGCCCCAGACCCATGCATCTCTGCCCCATGTGTCCTGGATCCATGCATCTCTGTCCCACATTTGCATCCCACACCCCTGTCCTATGGTCACCACCCCACATCCACATCCCAATCCTGTATCCTCATCCCTGTCTCATGTTCCACATCCCCATCCCAAGTTCTCGTCCTGCATCCTTGTCTCCATCCCACATTCTCATTCCACGTCCTCATCCCATGTTCCCATTACGCATCCCCATCCAATATTCCACATTCCCACACCACATCCCTGTCCCTGTTCTATGTCACCATCCCTCATTCAAATCCCTTATTCTCATCCCGTGTCTCCAACTCACATCCCCAGCCCACGTCCCTATCCCACATCCATGTTCCTATCCCACATTCCAGTCCCACAGTCCCATCCCATGTCCCTGTCTCATGTCCCCAGCCCACAATCACATTCCCATCCCACATCACTATCCCATGTCCCTATCCCATGTCGTCATCCCAGCCCAGGCCGGTACCTGCAGAAGAGGCGCTGGCTGGCCTCCTGGAATTGCTCCAGCACCGCAGGCGGCTCTGGCCAAAGCAGGCTCTTGCCGAAGTCGGGAAGGCTGCGAACAGCCTGGAAGCGCTGGAGCAGCTCCCGCAGGTAGGCCCTCACCTTGTGCCGCTTGTAGCATGCCATGATGGTGTAGGCGGCACGCAGGGCCCGGCAGCGCCGGCGTGCCAGGGCACCGCGCCACGCCTGCCCAATGCCACCGGTCAGAGTAGGCACTGCCCCATGGATCCCCCCTAGAGTGGCACTGGGGCACTCGGAGTAGGCACCAGGCACTGTGAGGCCCCCGAAATGTGAACCCCACCAGTGCAGCCCATGCCCTGCTCCAAAGAAGTTCCCTGTGCCAGCTCAGTGCCAACTCCATGTCCTGTCCCATGCCATGCTGTGCTCCAGCAGTGCCCTATTCTCTGCCCCATGCCATGCTCTGTACTGTGCCCTATGTCACATCCATGTCACATCCCATCCCCTGCCCCACAGTACACTCTGTGCCATTCTCCATGTCACACTCTATGCTCTGCCACATCCCCAGCCCCACAGTGTACCCTACACCATGCCCCATGTCCCACAGCACACTCTATACACCCATGCATGACCATGTCACATTCATGTTACACCCCATCCCCTTCCCCACACTACACTTTACCCCACACCAAGCCCATGCTCTGTGCCACCTTGTGCCCCAAACCCTGCCCCATGCCATGCTCAGCTCCCCTCCAAGACCACCAGCAAGTCCTAGTGCAGGCAGAGCCTTGGCTACGTGGTGGCCTTGCCATCACCATGACTACCCAACACATCACTGACATGTCCCCAGCCCCGTGTCACCCTGGTGTGACACATGTGCCCACCTTCTGCAGCAGCAGGACAATGATGGGGATGAGCTGTGCCCGCTCCTGCTCGAGGCAGAAGAGGGTGCGGGGTGTGCGGATGAAGACCTTGGTGTGCCCGTAAGCCACATCATCCTGGAAGCCATGCTGCTCCAGAAGGGCTTGTGTGGCCTCCTGGTCACTGGCCATCAGGTGGTTGGGCCACGTGTACTCACAGGTCATCTTATACCTGGGGGGCAGAGCAAGGTGAGAGAGTTTAGGATGGGGACAGTGTCCCCACATCCTTATGTTCCAAGGTCCCTCTGTGATGGGTCTCAACATCCTTGACCCTCAATGTCCCCATGGCCTCAAAGTCCTCATGGTACCACTGTCCATGGACACCCAATGTCCCCATTTCCTGCTGCCCCTATGTCCCAGATCTCAATAACCTTGACACCCAATGTCCTGATGTCCCTGTGTCCTGGTGTCTCCATGTCCCAAATTCCAATAACCTCGACACCCAATGTCCTGATGTCCCTGTGTTCTGGTGTCTCCATGTCCCAGATCACAATACCCCTGACACCCAGTGCTCCTATGTCCCCACATCGTGGTGGGTGCACTGGCACTGCCGGTGCCCCGGCCATACCGCTGGAGGAAGCGGTGGTAGGGCTGGCGGTAGGCAAAGCCAGCGCGGCGCACGCGGACGTTCTCCAGCAGCCCCAAGTAGGAGACCTGATGGCGACAGAGCTCCTCGTCGAAGAGTGTTGGTGACTTTTGGTCGTTGGGTTTGATGCAACGCACGTAGTAGGGCTCCTGTGGGGACATGGTGGCACTGAGATGGCACCCATCAGTGACACCAAGCATGTGGGTGCCCCAGACTGGGGTGCTCTGTGCAGGCAGGGTGGGATTGCATGGGCATGGGTGGCATGGAGACAGGATGGATCAGTGGCCTGGGAACATCTTGGCTGGGTTAGGGACATGCCAGGCTGCCTTAAGGACATTTTAGCTATCTGGAGACATTCCAGGCAGGCACAGGGACATGGCGATGTGGCTTGAGGTTGCCATGGCCCAGCTGCCCAGCTGCCGTGGAGACATACAAAGATGAGCTGGAGACGTGCCCAGCTGGCATGGCATCATGTTGGCACAAGGATGTGCCAGGCTGGCACTGGGATGTGCCCAGCTGTCCCCAGCGCCATACCTTAGAGGCGAGGTTCTCCACCAGCGCCACGATGGAGTTCTTGAAGAGCGTGCCAGTGGTCAGTGGGCGCTTGGTGACCTCAGTGATGCTCTGCTCACCGTCAGGCCACATGGCACGCAGCACAGGGTCCGCACTGGGGACAGCATTGGCATGGGGATGGTGGCACTGGGCACCCTGCTCCCATTCCACAGTTGTGCCACCAGTTGCCCAACTGTGTCCCCAACCTGTTGTAGAAGAGCCGTTTGAAGTCCTGGAAGAGTGTGTCCTTGTTCTTGTCCAGGAAACCTTCCACTGAGTATCTGAAGGAGGAGGACATCATGATGAGGGCCTTCTCCAGCCACCCTGGAGATGTCCCTGGGGGAACCCATGGAGCTCAGGGGACCCTGGGGTTCAGTGCCCATGGATACAGAGTCTAATTGACTCTGTCCCTAGGGTGTGGTATGTCCTACACAGCCCATCCTGCTGAGGATGGCCTCTGGAACATCCTGGACTGTATGAACCTCAGTGGCCCCTCAGTGGCCTCACATGGTTCTAAATGGCTCCACACAATCACTCACAGATCCTCAAAGCCCCACAGTCAACCAAGGCCACCCCACAGTCTCTTAGAGGCCTCTATGGCCCCATGTCCCTCCATGGTCCCAGGTGGCTCCCACATCCTCCCAGTGTGGCCCCAAGGCCCTCCCTGTTCCTCCATGGCTCTCCACAGCCCCCCACAACTCCGCAGCCACTCATCATGACCATAGTTGCTGATGGCCACCCTCACTCCCATGGCCCCAAATGCCCCTCTGCCAGTCCCCCATGGTCCTCATGATCCCCACAGTCCAACAGTCCCCCATGAACCCAGACCACCTTCCAGAGTTCCTCAAGACCCCCTCCATGCTTTCACATGGCCCCTCATGGTTCTCCAAGTCCCTGTGGTCAATCATAGACCATAGTCAGCTATAGACCCCTGTAACTCCATGGTCTCAAGTGGGCCTCCCATGGCCTTCATAGCCCTGTGGCCACTCAAGGATGCCCACGGGTCACCACCTCCCTGCTCTGTCCCCCCTCACGTGACATCTCCAGCGTAGTGCTTGATGCGGAAGTCTCTGTTGAACTCCATGGTCTTGTCTGTGGGGCAGAGCTGTGGGGCAGAGTGGTGTCAGTCCCCCACCCATGGACCTCTCCACTCCCCACTGCCGAGACGCCCAGAAGCACCTTGCGACTGGTGTAGTGGGGATGGTGGCCGAGGCGGGCATCCATAGAGGCCAGGAAGAGGGAATCGGTGACAGTGCCCACGGCCAGGCAGGCCTCGTCCAGCAGCGCCAGGACACCACGGTGGGGCTGCTCCACCAGCTCCACGATGGGCTCGTTGCTGAAGTACTCAACCTGGAGGGGAGAAGTAGGGGGCGGGCACCACAAATTGCACCCACACAGGGACCCCAATTGGCCCCCATGCCCCCCAGATCTCACCACAGCAGGTGATGGCATCCATGTCTCCCCACCATGTTCTTGTGTCCCCACCATGCTCTGCCAGGTGATGGCCCTCATGTCCCACCATGACCCCTCACATGCTGCTAGGTGATATCCCCACATCCCCTCCTGCTCCCACCATGTACTCATGTCCACCCTGTCCTCTCCCACTCTGCCAGGCAAAGCACCCCACCATGTCCCCACATCTCCTCATGCTCTGCCAGGTAATGCTCTCCCTGTGCCCCCATGTCCCCATGTCCCCTCACATTCTGCCAGGTGATGCCCTCCCGCTGGTACTCAGCCTGCTCCTGCCGCAGGATCAGCTCGATGAAGAGCTGCTGCAGCTTCTCGTTGCAGTAGTTGATGCAGAACTGCTCAAAGCTGTGGGCAGGAGATCAGCACAGTCACTGCCACCCCACCATGTCCCCTGCCCACCTGACCCAAGCCACACAACCCTTCTGGGGACCTCTTGCTCCTGTCTCTTCAAAGGCTGCCTTCTGGTCCTGGCACCTCCATGTGTCTTTTGTTGTCCTGTCCCCTTCCACAGATCCTTGGGCATCCTCCCCTCCATGTGTCTCTCCCAAGCCCTGTCCCCAGCATGAGTCTCCTCCTGGGTCTCATCTCTCCCTTTTGTCGCTCCTGGGTCCTGTAACCCCCCTGGATCCCATCACCCCCCTGGATCCCTATTGGGTCCTGTCACCTCCATGTTTCACTCCCAACCCCTGATCCTTCCATGAGTCCTCTCCTGGTTCTTATCCCCTTCCTGCATCTCTCTCAAGTCCTGTCCTGTCCCTGTGTCCATCTTCAGTCCCAGCCCCTTCCTGTGTCCCTCCCAGGTCCTGTCCCCTCCCCATAACTCCCACCCCTGGGCCAGTTCACCTGTTGGTGTCAAAGATCTCAAAGCCATAGATGTCCAGGACACCGATGACGGTGCTCTTGCCGTGCTGGCGAGCATCATAGCCCCGGATAGCAATGCTGGCGTTGATGCGCCCCACAATCCAGCAGAAGAGCCGCTCATAGATGGCCTGGGGGACAGGGGACAGGCTGATGGGCATCTAATGGTGCCAGGGTTGGGTGGGGAGGACACAGAGTCATAGATATACGGATCATAGATTTTTTGCAGTTGGAAGAGACCTCTATGATGATTGAGTCCAACCTTCAACCCAACACCACCATGGCCATCAAACCATGTCCCAAAGTGCCACATCCACACATTTCCTGAAGACTTCCAGGGATGGTGACTCCACCACCTCCCTGGGCAGCATGTTCCAATGCCTGACCACTCTTTGCAGGAAAGAAATTTTTCTTAATATCCAACCTAACCCTCCCCTAGCACAATTCTAGGCCATTTCTTCCTTTCAGGGAGTTGCAGAGTGCCACACGGTCTCCCCTCAGCCTCCTTCGCTCCAGGCTCAAGAGCCCCAAGTCTCTCAGCTGCTCCTCACCATCCCTGTTCTCCAGACCCTTCAGCAGCTTTGTTGCCCTTCTCTGGACCTGCTCCAGCCCCTCCATGACCTTCTTGGAGTGAGTGGACCAAAACTGCCCCCGGGATTCAAGGTGTGGCCTCACCAGTGCCCAGTCCAGGGGCACAGTCCCTGCCTTAGTTCTTTTGGGCCACACCATTGCTGATCCAGGCCAGGAAGCTGGTAGCCTTCTTGGTGACCTGAGCATGTTGCTGTCTCACTCTCAGATGGCTGCCAATCTATAGCCCCAGGTCCTTTTCTGAGACACATCTTTCCAACCACTCGGTTCCCAGCCCGGAGGTTGCCTGGAGACATGCATCACTCCATGTTCCCTCCTTACCTTGGCGCAGGCATCCCGGGCGTAGGCAGCCTCCTTGGGGCTGTGGCCCTTCTCAATGAGCTCCCCGCCGCCGGCCGCCACGGTCCGGGTCAGCAGGGCCTGGTGCAGTGTGCTGGGAGCTGTGGCTGTCAGCTCAGCCAGCGCCAGCACCTGTCCTGCATCCTCCACCACCGCCACCTCACCCTCCGCTGCAAACTCCACATTGCCCTGGGGTGACATGGTGGTGGGTGAAGATGAAAGGACACCCAGGAGACCCTAAAGTAGGGCTGGGGTGTCCCAGCACCAGATGCCCCCACACCCCAGGGCTGGACTGGACCACAGGAGGCTGTACTGGTTTGTACTGGGCTGTACTAGTTTGTATTGGTCTGGGCCACGGAAGACTGTAATGGTTTGTATTGGGCTTTACTGGTTTGTATTGTAGTGGCCCATATAGACCTATACTGGATTATATTGGGCTGGCCTGATCCATGCTGGGCTGTACTGGTTTGTATTGGGCTTCACTGGTCCATCCTGATTTGTGCTAGGCTGGTCTGGGTCACACTGGGCTGTACTGGTTTGTATTGGGCTAGGTACTGGTATTTAGCTGGGTCATACAGGGTTGTAATGGTTTCTGCTGGATTCTGCTAGGGTGGGCTGTACTGGTTGTTGCTGGGTCATACTTGGGGGCTGGACTAGATGACCTCTAGAGGTCCCTTCCAGCTTGGACCATTCTATGATTCTATGATACTGGGCTGTATTGGTTTGTATAGGGCTAGGTACTGGTATTTGGCTTGGTCATACAGGATTGTAATGGTTTCTGCTGGGCTGTACTGGGCTATACTGGGCCATGCTGGGCTGGTTTGGGCTGTGCTGGTTTGCTTAGGGCCATGCTGGTCTGTACTGGTGTGAGTGGTCTGTACGGGCAGGGCTCTCACCAGGAGCAGGACAGTGGCCAGGATGCGGTGCAGGGATCCAACCTCCTCTGGGGAGAAGCCAATGGTGGCCATGGCCTCCTCCACTGCACGGTAGCCAGCAACATCATCCCTGCAGGCCTAGGGGGCAGCAAGGGGTGGGATGAGGGAGGTGGGATCTGGCCCTGCCCCACCCAGCCCCACCTGACCCCACTCACAGTGCCTGTGGTGGCCCCCTGGGTGTAGCGGTAGGTGTTGGGGTCACGGTGGAGGTGCAGTGAGGTCAGCAGTGTCTCAGGGGCTCCCAGCAGCAACTGGGGAGTACATGATGGGGGTCAGCACCTGAGCCAGTGGCTCCTCGGCCTGGCCAATGACACTCAGTGTCCCTATAAGCTGGAGAATCTGGTTCTGTTCCTCCCTGTCTCATCCTGACCCTGCCTATCCCACTCTGACCCATCCGGCGCCATCCTGGTTATCCCAGCACCCCATCCCATTCATTCATCCTATCCCATCCTGTCTGACTCACCCATAGCACCCCATCCCATGTCATGCCAGAGATCCCATCCATGTCCATCCCATCTCATCAATCTCATCCATCTCATAGATCCTACCTAACTTTCTCACCCCATCAGTCACACCTCATTGATTTCCATCCCACCTCACCCATCTCATCCCATCTTATCTCAACCTTCTCATCCCATCCATTCCATCTTATCTGTTTCAGTACTATCTCATCCATTCCATCTGTCCCATTCCAACCTTCCTATCTCACCCCATTCTATCTCAACCTTCTCATCTCATCCATTCCACTTCATCCATTTCCATCCCATCCCACTCCACCCACCCCCAGCTCACCTGGTAAAATGCATGAAAGTTCCTCTCTCCTGGCTGCTGCTGGAGGACTCGGGACTGGAGGAGGGAGCAGGGGCTGGGTGCCAGGTGGTGCCTCGTGGGACTAGCACCCACCCCCTGGTTGGTCCCACCCATAGCCTTGCCCACACCTTCTCCAGAAGATAGTTGTGGATGTGGCCACCAGTGGGGTCCCCCTTGAAGTCAAAGTTGATGTCCATGTACCGGCCGAAGCGGCTGGAGTTGTCGTTGCGCTTGGTTTTGGCATTGCCAAAGGCCTCCAGGACGCAGTTGGACTTGAGCAGTACATTCTTCACCCTGGGCAGGGTGACACCGTGTGGAACCACATAGCACAGGATGGGATGGCACCAGGACATGACACGGGACAGCATGGTATGATGCAGCACAGTTAGGCACAGCACAGTGTGGTATGGGGCATTAAGGCATGGCACAGCACAGCCCAAAATGGCACTGCAGCTGCAGCCTTGCTGACAGACACAGGTCATGGCACCCCTGGGCCTCACCCTGCAGTATCCATATGGCCAAGGGGAACCCCACCACCCTCCAGGGTCATCCCACAGGCATTGGACACCCCTGATTCCCCCACATCTTCTCTGTGGGTGAGTCTCTCCTGGGACTTCCCTAAACCATCCCTACAGACACAGGACACCCCTGGTTGCCCCACGCCATCCCTACAAGCATGGGACATAATTTTCCCTCCACCCTCATCCCACAGGTAGCTCCCCCACCTCTAATCTGAGATGCCCACAGGTTCTTCATGCCCCAGCATCCATCCCTCCAGATGGCACCATGGGGCAGGACCCACCTCTCAACCTCAGCACGCTGGCTGGGGTTGGTGATGGCAGCAATGTACTGCATGATGTACTTGCTGGCCTCTGTCTTGCCTGCCCCACTCTCCCCTGGTAGAGAGAAGAGAGCAGGGCCTGGGCTGAGCACTCGACCAAGGGTGCCCATCACCCAAGCACCACAGAATGATAGAACCACGGAACTGTCTCATCTGGAAAAGCCCTTCAAGATCACAAAGTACAACCATCGACCCAACACCACCATGGCTACCAAACCACGTTCCCAAGCACAATGTCCATATGTTTCTTGAACACCTCCAGGGATGGTGACTCCACCACCTCACTGGGCAGCCTGTTCCAATGCCTGACCACTCATGTAGGCAAAAATACTTCCTAATCTCCAACCTAACCCTCCCCTGGCACAATTTCAGGCCATTTCCTCTCATTTTTATCGATACTAATGAGAACAGACTAACTCCCACCTGGCTCCAACCTCCTTTCGGGGAGCTGCAGAGAGCAATGAGCCTCCTCTTCTCCAGGCTCAACAACCCCAGGTCCCTCAGCTGTTCCTCACCAGCCCTGTTCTCCAGACCTTTCAGCAGCTTTGTTGCCCTTCTCTGGACCTGCTCCAGCCCCTCAGTGTCCTTACTAGAGTGAGTGGCTCAAAGCTGAACACAGAATTTGAGGTGTGGCCTCATCAGTGCCCAGTCCAGAGGCACAATCTCTGCACTGGTCCTTCTGGCCACACTATTGCTGATCCAAGCCAGGATGCTGGTGGCCTTCTTGGTCACTTGGGCACTCGCTGGCTCCTCTCCAGCCGCTGTCTACTTATACTCCCAGGTCCTTTTTCTGCTGAGCAGTTTCCAGCCACTCCGCCACAAGCCTGATGCATTCACAAGGTTGTCATGACTCAGGGGTAAGACCTTGGCCCTGTTACACCTCGAGCAGTTGAGCTTGGGTCAATTGATCCAGCCTGGCCAGATCCTCCTGCAGAGCCTTCCTATCTTTGAGCAGTTCAACACTCCCACTCAGTTTGGGGGCTGCAGACTTACCAAGGGAGCCTCAATTCCCCTCATCCAGATCATTGATTAAAGGGAAGTGTCCCCAGCATGGAGCCCTGGGGAACACCATTGGTGACTGCCTGCCAGCTGGATTTAGCTCCATTCCCCCCATTCCTCAGGCTCGGCCTTCCAGACAGTTCCTAACCCTTCCAGGTGCCCACACACCCAGGCCACAAGCAGCCAGGTTCTCTGGGAGGATGCCAGAGGAGATGGTATCAAAGGCTGTACCACCAGGCCTCTACCTGAGATGACAATGCAGGTGTCCTTGGCACGGCGCTTCATGGCCTTGTACGCAGCGTCCGCCAGGGCGTAGAGGTGCGGTGGGCGCTCATAGAGCTCGCGGCCGCGGTACTGCTCCACCACTGGCGGCCCATAGAGTGGCAGTGCCCGGTACGGGTTGATCGCCACCACCACCTCCCCGATGTAGGTGTAGATGCGGCCCTCAGAAAACCTGTGCACAGAGGAGGCTTTAAGGAAAGCTGAGGGGGGTGGGGCTGGCTGGGATGTGGGATGGCGTCCTGCAAGGTGATGGGCCATGGGGTAGGGTGGCACCATATAGGATGCTATGCCATGGGGTGGTACCCTGTAGGATGCTATGTCACAGTGCAAGGTGACAGCATGTGGAGTGCTGTGCTAGGGAGTGATAAAATTGCCCTATGCCATGGGGCAGGATGATGCTGTCCATGGGGTGACGCCCTGTGGGGTGGCACTTCATGAGTTGATGTGTCATAGGGTAGGATGACATCCTGCGGGGTGCTGTGCAGTGAGGTGGCATCCTGTTGGGCTGGGCAGAGCTGCAGGGCAACAGAAGACAGGAAGGCTCTATCCCCACCCTCAGCCACCCAGCCCACTCTATAGAGCAGAACATGCCTCAGTGTCCTCCACGGTAGCAGGGCACCGCCCAGATGCTTCCTGCAGTGCCAGGGTTTGGTGGCACTTCCACATCCCTCGACGGGCCTCACAATCCCTGCTGGCTCCCCATCATGATGACACCACATCCCAGCTGCCATCAGGGTGATGCCGAGGTCCCTGGTCACCCCAAACCCACCCAGAGGTGCCGAGGTGGCACCTTGAGGTGCCCACCACATGTAACCCCAGCGTTGTGTCCGCCCCATACCGCAGGCGCAGGTTCTCCAGGAACTGCTCCATCGTCACCTCATCCAGGAGGACGAAATCAGCTTTGCCGAACTCAGGGCCCTCCAGCTCTGCCATGTCGCCCTTGCCGCCGCTGAGCACCCACTTCCCCCCTCAACCGCGGCTTCCTGCACCCGCCAACAACCGCGGCGCAGGCGTGTGTCACTGTCACCTCCCATGGTGCTGGCCCTGGGGCTGGTGACACCCAAATCTGTGGGATGGGAGCCCCACAGCATCCCCAAGCCTGTCGCTGTTTCACTTCATCACCACGTTGTGTCAGAACTCCCCCATACAGGTTCTTTATTCATTAGCACTTCTTCTCATCCCAGTATTCCTAAACACCAGGAACTGGGAGCTCTGGGGAGGTGAGGATCATTGGAGAGGGGATCTCAATGCTGGAAATCCAACTGGGCAGCGTTAAGGTGGTGCTAACAAGGTGGGCACAGCATGGGGCTGTTGGCACAGCCCCAGGGGACCTGCAACTGGTCGGTTTGAAAAGAACCAGGCCTTGAAGGTCCAGCACCGGGTGCCTAAGCCCTTCCTGATGTGGAAACCTCATCTGCTGCAGAACTCAGCAGTGCAACATGCTGCTGGTGTACTGCTGCCCCAGCTTGCTCAGTCATCTTCAGCTGGAGGCTGGAGAAGACCTTGGGCAGTAGGATCTAGCAGTGGAAAGGAGAGAGGCTCCCAAGTGTGGACGTTTTGTGGAGGGAGAATTTGCTGAGATTCAAAGCCTAGAATTAAACAGCTCAAATGATCTATACCCGGATGTGAGCTCATTTCTGCACTCCACCTGGACTGGTTGTCCTCAGGCAACCAGCGGTTGTTCCACTCCCTGGGGCTAACACTGGGCCAAGGACACAGACACTGCCAGAAGCCCCTTGGGCAGGACAGGTGTCACCCTCCAGGCTGGGAAAAGAGGTGCCCAGCAGTGCTGCTGGGATGTGCCCCCATTCCCAGGGCCACCACCAAACTTTCCCATGCTGCCTCTCACCCTTTCGTGGGCCTCTGCAGCTTCAACTGCCGTCTCCTTCCCACTCAGCCCTGATTAGCCCCTTCTCTCCCTCTTCCTCCAGGCCATAGCTCAAGGCATCACCTGCATCTTGATTGTGCTGAGCATCCTCCAGCTGATGCTGAAGGGGGTCAACCAAAACGATGAGGCCACCCAAGAGCTCCTACAGCAACATGAGGAGCAGCAGAGACAGGAGGTGGCCTGGTTCTTGCAGAAGTTGGGAGACCTTCCCCTCCTGCACACACTGGCACCTCTTGGTCTCCTTCAAAACCCTGCTCATACTCATGGAGCTCTACTGCCTGCCTAGGATGAGAGGATCCCACGGTCCAAACAAAAGGCAGGAGAAGCCAAGCTCCTGTGACACTGGGTCAAGCCAAGTCTGGACAAAGTGGGCACCTTCACTATCTTTTCCAATCCCTTCTGCCACCAGAAGCAAGCTGTGAAGGTGTGGTGCTGAGGGACGTGGTTTAGTGGTGGATTTGGCTGTGTTGGGCTCCACAATCTTAAAGCTCTTTTCCAATGCAGTTCTGTGATTCTCAGGTTCTAGGCACTGCTGGACAGCTGCCAGCAAGACCCTTTTGCACCTCTGTGGAGCACCTACAAAAGACCATTTTGCCCTTCCTCCTCCACTCCATGATAACCTAACAGCAGCCTCTATCCCTGCAGAGCTGGGACACTCCTGCCAGGTGGCACAGGAGGGCCTCACCCAACATAAACAGTCAAAAATCTACTTCTTTTCTGAGCAACCCTGTGTCAGTGCAACACCTTGGTAGGGAATGTTCCCCCTTAGCTCCACCTCCCCTCTGGAACACAGAGATGAGATAAAGCTTTGGCTCCAATGACCTTTGCAGTGGTCATTGCAAAGGTCATGCTCACTCACACCAACAGGATCTTCACTCAGAACCTGCAACTGGAAAAGTTAAAACAGCTTTCAAGAAACAGGCTCTGAATTTCTTTCTGTGTCCTCTGAAACAGGTGTATTTTCCTCCCACTCTGCTCTGCCCTAGTCAGGCCACATCTGGGTCCAGTTCCAGGCTCCTCGGTTGACAAGAGACATGGAACTACTTGGAAGAGTCCAGAGGAAGCTGAGAAGCTCCTGAGGGGCCTGGAGCATCTCCATGAGGAGGAAAGGGTAAGAGCCCTGGGGCTGTTGAGCCTGGAGAAGAGCAGACCCAGAGGGAATCTTCTCAATGCTAAGCAAGAGCTATAAGGCAGGGAGTAAGAGGATGAGACGAGACTTCTGTCAGTGGTGCCCTGTAACAGCACAAGGGGCAATGGGCACAAACTGGAACCCAGGAGGTCCACTTCAACACAGCAACTGTCTTTGCTGTAAGGGTGCCAGATCACTGCCCCACCCTACCCAGAGAGGTTGTGAAGTCTCCATCTCTGGAGTGCTTCCAACACTCCCCAGCCGTTGTGATCCCCAGCAAGCTGCTGTGGGTGCCCCTGCTGTAGCAGAGTGGTTAGACTGGATGATCCCTTTCAGAGGTCACTTCAAACCCCATCATGCTGGGATTCTGGAATACTCTGAGGAGTATAATGAATTAGGCTCCACTAGGATGGAGTACATGTACCAAGATTTATGTGATTTAAAGTCACATAACTGTTCTAGCAGGAGGTGACCCTGCTCATGGCAGGGGGGTTGGAACTGGATGATGGTTAAGGTCCCTTCCACCTCGCATGTCTGCAAGTGTCTGGGCAGCACTGTCCCAACTCTGCTGCTGTTTGTGCTGACAGAGGCTGAGCTGTGATTTCCCTCCCATGAAGAAGCCAAGTGTCTCAACTCTGGGTGTCCATTGGCTTCACACAGACAAAGAGGATCCTTCTTTTGGAGACAACACTGGTACCAGCTGGGGAGGGCTCCCAGTGTGCTCCATCCATAAAAAACAGCCATCGGTGCCTTTGCTGTTCATTGGGCATCACATTGGATAAATTTATCACGAGCTGAATCCCATGGTGTTCTACTTGGGCCCGAGGTTCAGAGGACTCAGGCTGGATGGGCTTCTCTCCTAACAGGTCAGCTTATGATTGCAGTGACCTGATCAGCAAGACTGAGGGAGATAAGGAAAACCAGCACCATGCAGCCACCACTGTGCTCCACATTCCTCATCAGTGCCATGCAAGACACAGACCACCGCATCCCCAGCCAGCCTGTGTCTGCTCTGCTCACTAGGTGTTTCTCAGTAATATTGTTCTGTACTCCCAGCAGGCTGCACAGAGAGGACTGGGGGAAGTACCCTCTGGCAGGGCAGTAGGAGAGTGGCTCAGTCCAGAGGAGAGAGACTTGTTCTTTTAAAAACATTCCCACATGAACTAGGGCACAAACGAGGCCAAATATTTAAAGTGAGGATATCTATTAAAGGATGAAGTGAATGAACCAGAGGAAGGGAGAAAAGGAAGAGAGCAAGAAAGGTCCCAGAGTCCACACAAACCGTGCTGTCCAATGGTGTGATGTCTCCAGACAGGAGGCAGCAGGGGAGACATCCCAGGGTCATGTCCTCCCTCGATGGGTTTCCTCCTCAGACCAGGTTCCAGCGTGCAGTGTTTTCAGTGGAGGAGTTCTCTCTCAGCGGCTCCAGCACATCCCTCTTTGGTGAGGGAGTGGGGAGAGAAGTCCTGGGCTGCTGCCTCCAACTTGAGATGTCTCCAATGATGTTTCCCCCATAAGCTGGTATAGCTCAGGGTTTTTATTCAGTTCTTTAAGCGTAGTTTCCTCCTGGTCTCTCACCCTTATGATGTGTCCAAGTGTTGTCTCCAGGGGGTATTAATGCATATGCCTGTTTGCTTGCAGGGATGGGCCCCTGCTCCCTCCTTTGCCTCCTACATGTTCACACCCCACTACACATCCCTGGGCTTATCAAGCCCAGAAGTGCATATTCTAGGAGTCTTTCCGCCATCCCCCTTTCCAGAGCAGCTGCAGTCTTAATGGGCAGAGAGGATCTTCTTTGTTGAGACATAAACTTCAGTTGTTGATGTAATCACAAGGTGATTCCCATCGACAGGATCCTCTCCTTGTCATGCATGGTGCAAGCACACCATTACTCCTGGTGGGAGACGACCTTGCTGTGCTCAGGACAAGGGCAGAGCCGCTCCACTGCATGGGAAAGGTGCTGGTTTCGGGCTGAAGCTCTTGACACGCTCGGGGCAGGCAGAGCGTCACTCAGTGATGTGGGTGCGCCGATGCATGAACAAGCGGTCAACACGGTTGAAGCCCTTGCCGCACTCGGGGCAGGCAAAGGCCTTCTTGCCAGTGTGGGTGTGCTGGTGGGTGAACAGGCGGTCGACACGGTTGAACCTCTTGCCACAGTCAGGACAGGAAAAGGGCTTCTTGCCGGTGTGGTTGTCACGGTGCCGAATCAAGTCGGCCCTCTGGCTGAAGCTCTTGCCACACTCAGTGCAGGCAAAGGGCTTCTCACCAGTGTGGAGGCGCTGATGGGTGACCAGGGTGTCACTGCGATTGAACCTTTTGCCACACTCAGTGCAGGCAAAGGGCTTCTCTCCAGTGTGGATGCGTTCGTGGGAGAGCAGATGGTCACTGCGGCTGAAGCTCTTGCCACAC
This sequence comes from Ramphastos sulfuratus, assembly GCA_013399055.1. Lineage (NCBI taxonomy): Eukaryota > Metazoa > Chordata > Aves > Piciformes > Ramphastidae > Ramphastos > Ramphastos sulfuratus. Next base: position 93,073 of record WBNM01041167.1, read on the forward strand.
TTACTGCAGGCAAAGGGCTTCTCTCCAGTGTGGGTGCGCTGGTGGATGACCAGTTTGTCACTGCGGCTGAAGATCTTGCCACACTCAGTGCAGACAAAGGGCTTTTCATCAGTGTGGATGCGTTGGTGGGAGACCAGGCTGCCTTTCTCAGTGTAGCTCTTGCCACACACGCTGCAGGCAAAGGGCTTCTCACCCACATGGAGACGCTGGTGGGCGACCAGTTTGTTATTCTGGTTGAAGCTCTTGCCACACTCAGAGCAGGCAAAGGGCTTCTCGCCAGTGTGGAGGCGCTGGTGGGAGACCAGGCTGCTTTTTTGGCTGAATCTCTTGCCACACTCAGAGCAGGCAAAGGGCTTCTCGCCAGTGTGGAGGCGCTGGTGGGTGACCAGGCTGCTTTTGTGGCAGAATCTCTTGCCACACTCGGTGCAGGCAAAGGGCTTCTCGCCAGTGTGGAGGTGCTGGTGGGAGACCAGCTTGTGACTGTGGCTAAAGCTCTTGCCACACTCAGAGCAGGCAAAGGGCTTTGCACCACTATGGATGTGCTGGTGGGAAACCAGGCTGCTTTTCTGGTGGTAATTCTTGCTACACTCAGGGCAGGCAAAGGGCTTCTCACTGGTGTGGGTATGATTGTCCCATATTAGATAGTTCAGGGTGAAGCTCCTCCCACACTCGCTGCAGATGAAAGGACCTTCAGCAGCGTCGTTGTGGGCAGTGCCTGTCCTGCAGGCTGAGGGAGCAATCAGCCCAGCGCTACACACTGGAGCAGTCACCTTCTCCAGGCATAGCCCCTGTAGCTCAGAAGACAAAGTGCCCTGGCTCTCCCCCAGCTCTGATGTTGCTGCTATCACATCCTCTGCCACTAGCGTCACCTTCTCCTTGGGCCTCCACTCGTCATCTGCCAAGAGAAGGAAGCTGTGCCCTTAGCTGTGGCTCCAAAGCTTGCCCAGAGACCCCCACAGCCTGCTCCCTCCCAGAAGATGGGAGCTGACCATCAAGAGGTGGCCACAGAGAGTTGGTGGCTCTGGGTTGGGTGACCTGCTCCAACTTGCCATGTGTCCAGTGAGGAGCTTTCCTTCGCTCCAAGACCAGCAAGCTGGGACACTGCCCTCCTTCTATCTCTCCAGTACTCACCTGCTCCAGCACTGTGACCAGGACCTTCTGGGTCACCTGATCCAATGTACAACACCTCACTTGGTTTCATCTTCACAATGACATTGGGAACAGCATCACCTGCATGCAGAGAGCACAGGGCTACAGTGGGCAGCGGCAGGGCCCAAGCAGCCATGGACATGGTCAGACAGCACACACCCTCCTGCACCAGCAACCTGCAAATAGTTTGGTCCACCTGGCTGTGTCCCACCCCACCCCCACTCACGGTCAGTGGGCTGCTGGGACACCTTCTCCTCCTGGGAGCCAGGCTGGTGACCACCAAATGCCTCATCCTCAATTCTCACCATGGGCTCTGCTTGGATGCCTGTAGGGGGAAAGACATGGTCTGTAAGCCTGGTGGAAACAGATGAAGTCAAACATGGTGGAATCTCACCCTCAGCCCCAGCCACATCCCCCCACATGACACCCAGGACCAGGAGTCGATCCTGTCTTTACCCAGGGATGTCAACAGCTCGTAGACGTCCAGCATGACACTGCGGTAGAGCTCTTGCTGCTCCTCTGTGATGGCCTCCCACTCGGCACGGCTCAGGTAGACAGCCACATCCTCGAAGGTCACCGGTACCTGCCACACAGCAATTGCAGCCTCTGTCACCCGTGGGGAGAGCCTCAGCTGTGGGGTAGAAGGGACTTGGATAGGATTTATTATCCAGGTTCTACATCCAGCTGTGAGGAGAGCTCCCANTGGGCAGCGGCAGGGCCCAAGCAGCCATGGACATGGTCAGACAGCACACACCCTCCTGCACCAGCAACCTGCAAATAGTTTGGTCCACCTGGCTGTGTCCCACCCCACCCCCACTCACGGTCAGTGGGCTGCTGGGACACCTTCTCCTCCTGGGAGCCAGGCTGGTGACCACCAAATGCCTCATCCTCAATTCTCACCATGGGCTCTGCTTGGATGCCTGTAGGGGGAAAGACATGGTCTGTAAGCCTGGTGGAAACAGATGAAGTCAAACATGGTGGAATCTCACCCTCAGCCCCAGCCACATCCCCCCACATGACACCCAGGACCAGGAGTCGATCCTGTCTTTACCCAGGGATGTCAACAGCTCATAGACGTCCAGCATGACACTGCGGTAGAGCTCTTGCTGCTCCTCTGTGATGGCCTCCCACTCGGCACGGCTCAGGTAGACAGCCACATCCTCGAAGGTCACCGGTACCTGCCACACAGCAATTGCAGCCTCTGTCACCCGTGGGGAGAGCCTCAGCTGTGGGGTAGAAGGGACTTGGATAGGATTTATTATCCAGGTTCTACATCCAGCTGTGAGGAGAGCTCCCACAGGGTGAGATTTAGGACAACAGCAGTGCAGGAGACCAACCACTTTCAGGGGGGGAATTCTGGATCTTCAGAGCACAATATCACAGTGAGACACTGTCTGCAGCTGGGGGCTATTCTGGGCGTAGCTCCTGGTGATCCTGCATGGCTCCACCTCACCAAGGCCCTAAAGGGGGCTGCCACTGGACAGAGATCCTCTTGGGTCTTGGGGTCTGCTTTGCCCTGCAATGGAGCTGGCATAAAGATGGGAACATTGTCAAAGCTGGAAGTCAGTGTCGCAGGGAAAGGGAAGGAGAGGGTTGCAGGGAATAGCACAAGGGGATAGGAAGGGGCCAATGTCACCAGGGAAGGAGGCAGTGTCACAGAGGCATGTAAATGTCACAGATGGGGCAGTATCACAGGAAAGAGGGGTGAAGAGGGCTAGCAGGGAGCAACAGCACAGGGGGGCTGGCAGAGGCAATATCACGGAAGGGGATACGATGTCATGAGTGGTCTACTTGGAAGACAGAGCGACCCACGATGGCAGCTACTCAAATGATGCAGCAAGGTCTGCCCCAGCAAAGCATCAGGGGCACTCGGGGTCCCCCTAGAGCGGGACATCCAGAAGTCTGATGGCAGGGAGGGCTGGACAGGTCCACCCTTCGCCAGGCCCCGGCTCCTACCTGTGTCTGCCCTGCCATGGCAGATAGGGAGGCCTCGGCGTAGGATCCTCGCTTCTTGCCAAGAGGTTTCCACGGCGATCTAAGAAACCTTGCCCAGCGCGGCGCTCTCCCTGCTCCCTGCTGGGAGGCATCGATCTTCTCGGGGTACTCTACTCCCCTCCACAGCACTGCACCGTGTGACCTCCCGGTGCCATCCAGCACCTCAGGTCCGGTACCTCAACGGACGCTTAGATCTCAAGCCTCGCTCCCGCCCCCCACGCAGCCACTTCCGGCCCCAGCCACGCCCCTCCCAGATGTGTGGCCGCCGACACGTGACACAACACGCTGCTGGCACCGCCTCTTCGGACACCCCTCCCACGTGATCTGCAGCGCAGCCGCCATTGGCCCGCCTTGGGAGAGCTCTGGGGCTGTCTATTCCGCCTCGGGACCGTCGCGGGTAGCCTCAATGCTGCTTCTGCAGCGGTTTCCGGTAGTGGGAGCAGCCCAGCCGTGTGCCAATCGTGTCCGTTGGTTATTTATGGGCAGTCCCCTCCGGCAGCGTGCAGACGGCACCAAGCTTGGCGCAGACCGTATCGGCTGGAAGGGCAGCTCTACACAGGGCTCTGGCTGGGGGCACTTGGCACGGACGGGCATAAAGGGGTGGGGGACTTGGAGAGGCAGCTCTCAGTGAGTCGCTGAGGGTCGTGAAGCGATCGTACCCATATCTTAACAAAGTGGAGTGCCCACCCTACTGCCCTACCTTGAGGCAGAGTGGGGAGCACTTCCCGGAGACTAATGACTCCAGGTCTGCCTGTGGGGTCTGCACTATCCATGTTGGTGCCGACTTATGCAAGGTGCCTGAGCTGCAGGAGATGGTGAAAAGGCTGCGTGAGCATCAGGGACACAGAAAGGGAAATAACTGGACCCACGAGCACCCTGTAGGTAACCCACAGTTTGTGATCAACCAACCCAATACTTTCCCTGCAGATCATACAGAGAAGAGGGCATCAGTGCAGAGAAATGGAACGCAAGATACCCATGCAAAACAAAAGGCACAACAGGTTGAAGAGGACAAACAGACTGTCGCCGTTTAACGTTTCAGGGAACAAACCCCACAAGACAGAGTTTAGATTACTCCCCTCTCCGCCCCCTCAGGGAAAAATAGGCAGGGGAAGTAAGGGGCAAACAAAAGGACCTGCACTTGGGTTTTAAGTTAAGAAAGTAATTTTAACAAATAATGAAAGATATTAAGGGAAAAGAGATGTACAGAGAGGTTGAGGGAAGGGATGTATACAGATACATACAAAATCCAGTCACGGATGACAATTGATTCCCAACACGTGGAAGAAGGCCCGAACACATCCTAGCAGCTCCCCACCGAGCAGGAAGCTGAAAGGCAAGAGAGAAGGCAGGAACTTCCTGTCCCCTTCAATAGGGGATAGGCAGGAAAGGGGAGGGAATACCTTGACCCGGTGACTCCCACTGGGGTCGGGTTCCACCGGCCCACCTGTTAACCCTTAAGCCACAACACAGGCTTCAACAGGTATGTCACTGGAGATGCATAAGGGAACCCCATCAGTTCCCCATGTAACAATGAATGCAACCAAGAAAAAGAGAAGGGTTTTAGCAGTGGGCAACTCTCTTACGGGTACAAAGCCTCCCATTTACTGACCTGACCCAATCTCTATAGAAGTCTGCTGCTGACTCAGGTCTTATGTCAAGGATATAACTGAGAAACTACCATCCTTTGTACTGACTACCAGCCATTTCAGCTGTTTCATGTAGGCACCAGTGATACAGCCAAGAGTAGTCTGCAGACGATTGAGAGAGATTACAAAGCACTGGGAACAGTGGCGAAGGCCTCTGGAGCACAGGGAGTCTGTTCATCCATCCTCCTCCTCAAACTAAGGGGCATAGAAGGCACGGAAGAGGCTTGACTTTTTTGCATCTTCAATGGTAAGGGCTCTAATCAGACCATCCAAGTTGCAGAAGGCAAGGACAAGGACTGGGAGAATGAAGATCTGCCCACTGTATGAGAAGACCAGGTTCAAAGCCATCTAATGAACCTGAAGTTGCACAAGGCCACAAGACCTGATGAGATCCATTCACAGATCCCAAGGGAGTGACCAGATGAAGTGGCAAAACCATTTTCCATCATATTTAAAAAATCATGGTGGTCTACTGAAGTTTGCACTGACTGGAAAAGAGGAAATCTAACCTCTACTTTCAAAAAAGGGAGATAAGTAAAACCTGGACAACTGCAGGCCAGTCAGTCTTCTCTCTATGCCTGGCAAGACCATGGAGCAGATCCTCCTGAAGACTCTGCTTGAGCACATGGGAAATGAAAAGGTGTTTGGTGGCAACCAACATCATCACCAAGTGCAAATCCTGCCTGGAAAACTTTGGTGGCTTTTTATCATGGGATCACAGCACTGCTGAATAAGGGAAAACCAACTCACATCATCTTCCTGGATTTGTATGAAGTGTTCAACACTGTCCTGCGTGACAACCTGCTCTGTAAATGGGGAGGACACAGATCTGAAGGAAGGAGCACTCACTGGATCAAGAATTGACTGGGTGGTCTCTCTAAAAGGGTTGCGATCAATTGCTTAATGTCTGCACCATCCATGCTGGTGCTCATTGCTGCCTCCAAGTAGATGGAGCTGCTGAGGCCACTGGCTCCAGTGCAGACCCTAGGCTGGATACGGAGTTGGCTGCGTGGTTGCTCTAAAAGGGTTGTGATCAATAGCTTAATGTCCAAATTGAGACCTGCATTGAGTGCAGTCCCTCAGGCATCAGTAGTGGGACCAGTGCTGTTTAACATCTTTGTCAGTGACATGGACAATGAGGTCGAGGTATCCTCAACAAGCCTGCTGATGACACAAGCTGTGTGGTGCAGTTAACATGACAGAGGGAAGGGATGGCATCCAGAGGGACCTGAACAAACTGGTGTGGGCCCATGCCAACCTCATGAAGTTCAACAAGGCCAAGGGCAAGGTCCTGCACCTGGGCCGGGGCAATTCCAAGCACAAATCCAGGCTGGGCGACAAGTGGATTGAGGGCAGCCCTGCAGAGAGGGACTTGGAGGTGCTGGTGGATGAGGTGCTTGACATGAGCTGGCAAAGTGCACTGGCAAAGAGTCAACCATGTCCTGGGCTGCATCAAAAGAAGCTCTTCACACACTCAGGGAAGCTAGACTGTCGCTCACTGATGTGAATGACCTTGTGGCATAGTAGAACAGCACTGTTACAGAAGCTCTTGCCACAGTCTGCAGTCAAGGGGCTTCTTGCTGGTGTGGATACGTTGGTGGTAGAGCAGGGTACCTTTTTGAGTGAAGCTCTTGCCACACTCAGGGCAGGTAAAGGGCTTCTCACCAGTGTGGATGCGCTGGTGGTTGACCAGGCTATGTCTCCGGTTGAAGCTCTTGCCACAGTTGGTACAGGCAAAGGGCATCTTGCCGCTGTGAATGCGCTGGTGGGTGACCAGACTGCCTTTACTCTTGAAGCTCTTGCTACAGTCAGAGCAGGCAAAGGGCTTCTCACCAGTGTGGATGCCCTGGTGGGTGACCAAGCTGATTTCATCGCTGAAGCTCTTGCCGCACTCACTGCAGGCAAAGGGATTCTCACCACTGTGGAAACGCTGGTGGTTAACTAGGCTCATTTTGTGGTTGAAGCTCTTGCCACACTCAGAGCAGGCAAAGGGCTTCTCACCAGTGTGGATGCGCTGGTGACTGATCAGGTTGCGTTTGTTGTTGAGGCTCTTTCCACACTCTGGGCAGGTAAAGGGCTTCTCGCCAGTGTGGATCCGCTGGTGGTTAACCAGGCTAATTTTGTGGTTGAAGCTTTTGCCACACTCACTGCAGATAAAGGGCTTCATACCAGTGTGGATGCGCTGGTGATTGACCAGGCTGATTTTGTCGTTGTAGCTCTTGCCACACTCAGAACAAGCAAAGGGCTTCTCACCAGTGTGGATGCGCTGGTGGGTGACCAGGCTGCTTTTGCAGCTGAAGCCCTTCCCACACTCTGCACAGGCAAAGGGCTTCTCACCGGTGTGGATACACTGGTGCTTGACTAGGTTGATTTTATGGTTGAAGCTCTTGCCACATTCTGTGCAGGCAAAGGGCTTCTCACCAGTGTGAGTGCGCTGGTGGGTGACCAGGTTGCTTTTCCGGTTGAATTTCTTGCCACACTCTGTGCAGGCAAAGGTCATCTCATCAGTGCGGATGGACTGATGGGAGACCAGACTGCTATGGTTGAAGCTTTTGTCACATTCAGTGGAGACAAAGGGCTTCTCATCAGTGTGGGTGCACTGGTGGAACGCCAGGGTGATTTTGGACATGAACAACTTGCCGCATTTGGTGCAGGCAAAGGTTGTATTGCTGGCGTGGATGCGCTGGTGGATGACCAGGCTGCTTTTGTGGGTGAAGCTCTTGCCACACTCTGGGCAGATAAAGGGCTTCTCGCCGGTGTGGATGCGCTGGTGGATGACCAGGCTGCTTTTGTGGGTGAAGCTCTTGCCACACTCTGGGCAGATAAAGGGCTTCTCGCCGGTGTGGATGCGCTGGTGGATGACCAGGTTGCTTTTCTGGCGGAAGCTCTTGCCACACTCAGAGCAGGTGTAGGGCTTCTCACAGGTGTCGATGCGCTGGTGGGTGACTAGACTGCGTTTGTCATTGAAGCTCTTGCCACACTCAGAGCAGACAAAGGGCTTCTCTCCGGTGTGGACACGCTGGTGGGTGACCAGGCTGATTTTGTGGTTGAATCTCTTGCCACACTCGGTGCAGGCAAAGGGCTTCTCACCAGTGTGGATGGCCTGGTGAGTGACTAGATTGCTTTTCTGATTGAAGCTCTTGCCACACTCGGTACAGGCAAAGGGCTTCTCACCAGTGTGGATGGCCTGGTGAGTGACTAGATTGCTTTTCTGATTGAAGCTCTTGCCACACTCGGTACAGGCAAAGGGCTTCTCACCAGTGTGGATGGCCTGGTGAGTGACTAGATTGCTTTTCTGATTGAAGCTCTTGCCACACTCGGTACAGGCAAAGGGCTTCTCACCAGTGTGGATGGCCTGGTGAGTGACTAGATTGCTTTTCTGATTGAAGCTCTTGCCACACTCGGTACAGGCAAAGGGCTTCTCACCAGTGTGGATGGCCTGGTGAGTGACTAGATTGCTTTTCTGATTGAAGCTCTTGCCACACTCAGTGCAAGCAAAGGGCTTCTCCCCATTGTGGATGCGCTGGTGATTGACCAAGCTCACTTTGTTGTTAAATCTCTTGCTACACTCAGTGCAGGCAAAGGGCATCTTGCCAGTGTGGATGTGCTGGTGGGTGACAAGGCTGATTTTGTGGTTGAATCTCTTGCCACACTCGTTGCAGGCAAAGGGCTTCTCACCCGTATGGATGCGCTGATGGCTGATCAGGTTGCGTTTGTTGTTGAGGCTCTTCCCACACTCAGTGCAGGTAAAGGGTTTCTGGCCAGAGTGGATGTGCTGGTGGTTGACCAGGCTGATTTTGTGGTTGAATCTCATGCCACAGTCAGTGCAGGGAAGGGGCTTCTTGCCAGTGTGGATAACCTGATGGAAGGTCAGGCTGCTTCTGTAAATGAATGACTTGCCACACTCAGTCCGGGTGAAGGGCTTCTTGCCAGTGTGGATGTGCTGGTGGCTTACCAGACTGAATTTATTGGTGAAACACTTGCCACACTCAGGACAGGCAAAGCGCTTCTCCCTGCTGTGGATGCGCTGGTGAAAGGCCAGAGCGTTTTTGTGCGTGAACAGCTTGTCACACTGGGTGCAGGTAAAGGGCTTCTCACCAGTGTGGATACGCTGATGAGAGACCAAGCTGCTTTTCTGGCGGAACTTCTTGCCACAGTCATTGCAGACAAAGGGCTTCTCACCGGTATGAATGGTCTGGTGGTAGGCCAGGCTGCCTTTATGCTTGAACCTCTCACCACACTCCATGCAGGCAAAGGGCTTCTCACCTGTGTGAATGCGCTGGTGTAAGACCAGGGTGCTTTTGTACATGAATGACTTGCTGCATTCCACACAGGTGAAGGGCTTTTTGCCAGTGTGGATGTGCTGGTGAGTGACCAGGCTGAGTTTGTGTTTGAACCTCTTGCCACACTCATGACAGCCAAAGGGCTTCTCACTGCTGTGGCTGCGCTGGTGTGAGATCAGGTTGCCTTTGTGATTGAACCTCTTTCCACACTCTGGGCAGGCAAAGGGCTCCTTGCCATTGTGGATACGCTGGTGGGAGACCAGGGTGCTTTTGTGGTTG
>WBNM01041168.1:18903-33687 GCA_013399055.1 Ramphastos sulfuratus
CTGTCCCTGGGCACCACTGCCAAGAGTCTGGCCCCAGCCTCTTGCCCCCACAGCTCCTCTAGATCTTGCTGAGCATTGCTCAGCTGCCCTCTGGGGCTGCTCTTGTGCAGGCTCTCAGCCCCAGGGCTCTCAGCCTTTGCTGCTCCCAGAGCTGCTCCAGGCCCCTCAGCAGCTTTGTAGCCTCTACTGGACAGTAGTTCTCTGTCCAGACTTCAGTGCAGCTAACTGTGAGGCACTATGAAACCAAATAATAGCTGATGGTGATGAGAAATGGGAGGAGGGAAGATTTACAAACAGTTGCTTTACCAATTATACACAGGGAGAAAAAATGAAGTCATTGCTGAGAAGGTGACTGCTGAAATAGATACACACAAGAAAGAGAAAATCAATCAGCTTTCCATTATCAAAGACTATTTGGAGAGGTGATGATACAGAAAGCTTGGTGAGGGATCCAACCAAGAATGCAGTTCCACCTTGCAGGGAACAGCAGTCAGTTACAAGACCTTATTTTTATATTATTTTTCTTCCTTTCTTATCTTATTTCATTTTGAGAGTAATCATAGTGAGAGAAGAAGTAATTGAGAATGCAGATTCATTTGGCAGGAAATGGAAGTGCCTCGCATGGCTGGAGGATTTTTTTTCCACTCAGTATGAAAGACTACAGAGTCAAAAGATGACAGAAATGCTTACCAGGAAAGCACTAAGGGGAGTTCTGATCCCTGTGCCCCTGTGCTGTTTGGAGTCTCACTTTGGAATCTGAAGGGGACCTACAGGAAGGCTGTGGAGGGACCATTCAGAAGGGTCTCTGGGGGTAGGATGAGGGACAGTGTGGTGAGAGAGGTGATTCTGCCACTCTGCTCTGGTGAGGCCTCACCGGGAGTACTGTGTTCAGCTCTGGGGTCCCCAACACAACAGAGACATGGCCCTGCTGCAGAGGGTCCAGAGAAAGGTCACAAAGATGATCAAAGGGCTGGAGGACCTCTCTTATAGGGACAGGCTGGGAGAGGTGGGGCATTTCAGCCTGGAGAAGAGAAGGCCTCAGAGCTACATTTCAGTATCTGAAAGGGGCTACAGGCAGGCTGGGGAGGTTCTGTTCAGAAGGGCCTGTGGGGATATGCCAAGGGGCAAATGTTTGAAACTGGAGCAGGGGAGATTTAGATTGGACATCAGGAGGAAGTTCTGCACAATGAGGGTGGTGAAACACTGGTACAGGCTGCCCAGGGATATTGGTTGAGACCCCATCCCTGCAGGCATTCAAGGTCAAACTTGCTGTGGCCCTGAGCAACCTGCTCTACTCCAAGGTGTGCTTGCTGCCTGCAAGGGGGTTGGACAAAATGACCTTTGAGGGTCTCTTCCAGCCTGATGCTATCTGTAGACAATAAACAGTGTGGACTCTGAAACAAGCTCCCTGCATTTATTGTGACCATGAGAGGAGTTCCTGAGCAAACATCTCCAGTGCAGGCATGTTCCATCATGGCATGGGGAGTGTGCTGTACTGTGGGGGGTCTTCTGAGCTGAGGAGGTGCAACCATAGAATCAGCCAGGTTGGAAGAGACCTCCAAGCTCACCCAGCCCAACCTAGCACCCAGCCCTAGCTAATCAATCAGACCATGGCACTAAGTGCCCCAGCCAGGCTTGTCNCATTGGCTCTGCTGCCCACCTGGGCACACTGCTGCCTCATCTTCAGCTACTCTCTACCAGCAGCCCCAGGTCCCTCTCTGCCTGACTGCTCTCAGCCACTCTGTCCCCAGCCTGTAGCACTGCTTGGGGTTGTTGTGGCCAAAGTGTAGAACTCTGCACTTAGCCTTGTTCAATCTCATCCCATTGGGCTCTGCCCACCCATGCAGCCTGCCCAGGTCCCTCTGCTGTAACACTGCTTGGGGTTGTTGCACAAGAGTAGATGTTTACAACTGCAGGGACCTAGAGGACAAAGAGACTTCCCCCAAAAGCCTGAGATGCCCTTGCAGAACCACTTCTTCACTCTGTAGACTAAAGAGGAGAGGCCTGTCCCACCAGGAGAGACAGTGGAGCTGAGTAAGGCTGCAAGACCTGGGGAACTACAGTTTCAGAGCTAACTACTGCACAGTGATAGAACCACAAAGAACAGTAGGGGAGATGAGGCCTTGAGCAACCTGGGCTAGTGGGAGGTGTCCCTGCCCATGGCAGGGGGTTGGAACTACATCATCTTCAAGGTCCCTCCCAACCAAACTATGACTGATTCTAGTGCAGGTTGTTATGGAACCTGAATGATTGCTCAAGATACTGAGTCAGAAAACCACAAATGGAAATATCATAGGAGGTGTCTGGCTCTTGGAGCAGCAATGAAGAGGATCTAGCATAAGCTGACAGAAAAGAAATGCCCTTCTCTGTGTGGATTTACTGCTCACATCCCAGTTGTGTCACATTTCTAGTGCATGTTTCAGTGTGTTTAGGCCATCAGGAGCAGGTTTCTCTACACAGCAGCTTTCTCTTGTCTTCTGTGTTCAGCTCCCCTCTTTAATGACAGAGGAGTTGGGGTTGTTCAGTGTGGAGAAGAGAAGGCTCTCAGGAGACCTTGTTGTGGCCTTTCAGTATCTGCAGGGACTACAAGAAAGCTGGGGAGGGACTTTTTTAGGGTATTGGGTAGTGATAGGACTGGGGGGAATGGATCCAAGCTAGAGGAGGGGAGATTTAGACTAAACATTAGGAAGAAGTTCTTCACCATGAGGATGGTGAGGGACTGGAACAGGTTGCCCAGGGAGGTGGTGGAAGCTTCATCTATGGATGTTTTTAAGGCCAGGCTGGATGATCTTTGGGCAACCTGATCTAGTGTGAGGTGTCCCTGCCCATGGGGACCCTTTGAGGTCCCTTCCAACCCTGACAATTGTGTGATTGTGTGTGTGTGTGACTCCAGAAGAGATGTCATTTCTGAACTCAAAGCTAAGGCAAACGAAGCAGTTCAGCTGTCAGGGTTTGTTCCATGCAATCAGAGTTTTCAGATACATTAAATCATTTGCTTTTCCTATTACTCATCTTCATACACCTGACTCCTGCTCCTTCACATTGATGTTGGCAGTGAGCAGATAAAACCAGCAAGGTTTTGCTCACCTGACATTTCCTAACAAGCTCTCTTTAGTGTCTGTGTGTTTGACAGTGCTCATAAACCTCAATGGGGACATTTCTGCCACTTCAAGGCTTGGGGCTTAGACTTGGGAATGTCTGTTCTCACAGATTGATAGAGTGGATTAGGTCAGAAGGGACCTTAAAGATCATCCAGTGCCAAACCCCTGCCCTCCCACCAGTCCAGGTTGCTCAAGGCCTCATCCAACCTGGCCTTGAGCACCTCCGGGAGGAGGCATCCACAGCCTCCCTGGACAACCTGTGCCAGTGTCTCCCCACCCTCACTGCCAAGAATTTCTTCCTAATCTCCAGTCTCAATCTCCCCTCCTCAAGCTTCAATCCATGGCCTCTCATCCTGTCACTACAAGCCCTTATGAAAACTTCCTCCTCAGATCTCCTGTAACCCCCTTCAGGCACACAAAGGCTGCTCTAAGGTTTCCCTGGAGCATTCTCTTCTCCAGGATGAACAGCCCCAACTCTCCCAGCCTGTCCCCATAGGAGAGGCTCTAAGGTTCCCCCTGGAGCCTTCTCTTCTCCAGACTGAAGAGCCCCAACTTTCCCAGCCTGTCCCCATGGGAGAGGTTCTCCAGCCCTCTGATCATCTTTGTGGGTCTCCTCTCATGGACTATGCATATTCTCTGCTAAGTCTTTTGACTTTCTTTGTGTTGGTTTTCTCAATGGTGTGGTCAGAACATACCTGCCCTTGAGCTAAGTTCACAATTAAGTATCAGAATGGCTGGAAGACCTCAAATGAGAAGTGCTCCAGATGTAGAAAAGTATTCAGCTATTATGCTGGAGTGCCAATTTTCTTGACTTGAAACAACTCTCAGGGCATGCATTGAATCACAGAGTCACAGCATGTCAGGGGCTGGAAGGGACNCTCTCTCCAGCAGTTCTATGTCCCTCTGGAACTGGGGGGCCCAGAGCTGGACACAGTAATGACCTGGTTTTGCTCCAGTGGACAGTTCAGAGCAGATTGATTGGTGGTGCTGATGGAGCTGCTGAGTGGTTCCTGCTTTCTGGGAGGAGGGATGATGGTGGAACACTCTCCATGAACAGGCAAAGCCTATTTGTTGCTGCTGGGTTGCTTCCAAGTTGGAAGTCTGTGACCTTGCTCCTCAGACAGCCATCCTTTGTAGCTAAAGTACTTCAGTTACAGGCTTGCTTTAGAGAGAATTATGACAATAACCACATTAACCTTTTTTTTTTGTGTGTGTGTGTGTGTGTGTTCATTGTTGATTTTCCCCCTCATATTTCTTGACAGTAGATATGACAAATGGCTTTAGAGGGCAAGTTGCACACACAGATTTCATTAAGTACTACCCAGCTTAATCTATAAAGCAATCCAACATGCCCTAATATCTAATACACATTATAATTACTTTTCATGCTTTCCCCTTCATGAGCAATCACAATCAATTTGCTTGAAAATGTGTTTTGCTGGAGCTTGAGTTGTGGAATTACTTTGCCTACAGACATCCAACTTGCTGTGACATTGTTTGGAAGATGTCTTTCATTTTGTTTACTCGTGTAGAACAACCAAGGTTTGCAGCTGCAGTAAATGAAAAGCAGATAACCATCCAGAGAACCCCAGGGCTTGGTGTTGGGGCCAGTTCTCTCTCAAAGACAATGACGCAGACAGTGGGATCAAGGGCAGCATCAGTGAAGTTTGCAGATGACACCAAACTGTGTGGTGGTGTTGACACACCAGGGGGACAGGAGGTCATCCAGAGGGACCTGGACAGGCTGGAGAGGTGGGCCCAGGTGAACCTCATGAAGTTCAGCAAGTGCAGGGTCCTGCACCTGGGACAGAACAATCCTGACTGTCAGTACAGGCTGGGGGATGAGGTGTCAAAGAGCAGCCCTGTGGAAAGAGACTTGGGGGTGCTGGTGGATGAGAAGCTGGACATGAGCAGGCAGTGTGAGCTTGCAGCCCAGAAGGCAAATCATATCTTGGGCTGCATCAAGAGAAGTGTGGCCAGCAGAGCCAGAGAGGGGATTCTGCCACTCTGCTCTGCTCTGGAGAGCCCTCACCTGCAGTACTGCAGCCAGTTCTGGAGCCCTCATTATAGGAAGGACATGGACATGATGGAGCAGCTACAGAGAAAGCCACAAAGATGATCAGAGGGTTGGAGCAGCTCTGCTGTGAGGACAGGCTGAGGGAGCTGGGGGTGTGCGGTCTGGAGAGGAGGAGGCTCCAGGGGGACCTAATAGCAACCTACCAGTCCCTGAAGGGGGCTACAGGAAGGATGGAGAGAAGCTGCAAAGGCCTGCAGTGACAAGATGAGGGGCAATGGCTTCAAGCTTGAGAAGAGCAGATTTAGATTGGATGTTAGGAACAAGCTCTTTACTATGAGGGTGGTGGAGCACTGGAACAGGTTGCCCAGGGAGGTGTTTGAGGCTCTTTCCCTGGAGACATTCAAGGTGAGGCTTGACAGGGCCCTGGGTGACCTGGGCTGGTGGGGGTGTCCCTGCTGACCTCAGGGGCTGAACTGGATGACCTCTAGAGGTCCCTTCTGGCCCAGACCATTCTGTGATTCTATGAAAGCTTTATCAGTGATCTGCAGAAGGGCACTGAAGTGCCCTTGGTCAGTTTGCAGATGACACCAAATGAGGCAGAGGTGTCCATCTGTTGCAGGGTAGAAAGGCCCTGCAGAGAGACCAGGACAGGCTGGATTGATAGGGTCAAGGCCAGTGGAATGAAGTTCAACAAGGCCAAGTGCTGAGTTCTGCACTTGGGTCACAACAAGCCCATGAACCCCATTGCTTGGGGGTATGGTTTAGGGTGAAGCTTGCAGAGTAGGGTTGATGGTTGGACTTGGTGATCCTGAGGGGCTTTGCCAGCCTGAATGGTTCTGTGGTTCTGTGAATGCTCCAGGTTGGGGGAAGAGTGGACTAGTGGAAAAGGCCCTGGCAGTGCTGGTTGACAGCGTCTGAACATGAGCCACTGTGCACCCAGGTGGGCAAGAAGGCCACGACCATCCTGGCCTGGATCAGAAATAGTCTGGCCAGCAGGACCAGGGCAGTGATTGTGCCCCTGTGCTCAGCACTGCTGAGGCTGCATCTCAGATAGGGGTTTGGTTTTGACCCCCTCACTCCAAGAAGGACTTCGAGGTGCAGGAGCATGTCCAGAGAAGGGCAACAAAGCTGGGGAAGGGTCTGGAGAAAAGGGCTGGGGAGGAGCAGCTGAGGGAGCTGGGGGTGTTCAGCCTGGAGTAAAAGAGGCTGAAGAGACCTCCTCCTTCTCTACAACTCTCTGAAAGGAGGCAGGAGCCAGGAGCCAGGTGAGGGTTGCTTGTTTCTCCCAAGTGACAAGTGACAGGATGAGAGGAAACAGTTGCACCAGGGAATGTTTAGGTTGGACATGAGGAACAATTTCTTCCCCTAAAAGGGTTGTCAGCCCTGGAACAGGCTGCCCAGGGCAGTGATGGAGTCCCCATTACCTAGAGGTGGTTTAAAGCTATATAGATGTGGTGCTGAGATGCATGGTTTGGTGGTGACCTGGCAGTGCTGGGTTAAGGCTTGGACTGGATGACCTTAAAGGCTCCTTTCAACCTAAACAGTTCTCTGACTCCAGCTGAAGAGCTGTTTCAGTTTGTTAAACCCCAGAAGGCAAAGGATGGGATTTCTCCTGAAGGTGACAAGTGTGTCACTGGCTCTGAAGTCATGAGCTCTCCAGAACACTTCTGTGCTTCACACAACCTGCAGCTGCATAACCCAGAGAGTGTTTGGTCAGCTCCTCTGACCTGGCTTGCACACAGCATCTGTGCTTTGCTCCTTACACCATGGCAGCCACCTAACAGTGATTCAACCTGCCCCACTTTGTATCCTGCACACTGTTAGCCTCTTTCCTGATGTGATGGAACAGAAAGTGCCCTTGTAAAGGAATAAATGAACACTGTCATGCTCTGGTGATCCACCCAGCATATGGTGTTGGATGGACAATTTGCACGCTGGTCCAAGAGTGAGAAGGGTCAAAATGAGGCAGTTCTCAGTTTACTGCTCGCATCTGGCACTGAGCATCTTTCTGGGTTTTACATTTATGATGGCAAGTGAGTGGCTTTAATGTGTACCTCATCTAGGCAAGGCTTGCCTGCTCATTTCTAGTTCAAGTAGCAGTTTGTAATACCACTGCAAGGTCTGGACTCTGCAGTCTCTCCCCTCTACTCTCCAGGGGATTCTTGTCTGGTTGTCTAAATGGGGCTCTTGAATGGCAGAGTCCCACCACAGTTTGGAGCTGTTAATCCACCTTTTCTTTTCCATTAGAATGTTTCCCTCTCAACCCTGCTCTCCCAGGCTACTTAGAACCCTATACTACTTCTCTACCTGTCTGTCTCAACTTACTGTGCTGCAGAGTTGTTCAGTGTGGGAAGAGAAGACTCCAAGGGGACCTTAGAGCTGCCTTCCAGTACCTGAAGGGATCCTGCAGGAAAGCTGCAGAGGGACTTTCCATGAAGATGTCTAACAACAGGCCAAGGGGGAATGGTTTGAAGCAGGTGGAGAGCAGGGTTAGACTGGAGCTTAGGAAGGAGTTCTTCAGTACAAGGGTGGTGAAACTCTGGAATGGGTTGCCCAAGGAGGTTGTGGCTGCTTCCTCCCTGGAGGTGTTCAAGACCAGACTGGATGAGGTTTTGATCAAGTCTAGTTGAGGGGTGTCTCTGCCTGTGGTGGGGAGGTTGGAGTAGATCTCTGGGGTTCCTCCCAACCTAGGGCATTCTGTGGTTCTGTGCTTCAGAGCCTGCTGGCTGATTCTCCTGGCAGCAGCTTCTCCTCTTGAGTTCCATCCCACCTTTGCAGTGTGGTGAAGGCAGCCTCATGTTCCCCACCCTGTTATGTGCTACCAGTTTGACCTTAGGAATTCTCTTTGAAGCAGGTTCAGTGAAACCAATTTCAGGCATCTCATGGGCATTTATTGTCTCTGAATGGAATGGCTGAAGGAAATCAGGAGCCTGAGTCCAAAGCTGTCAAAAATCCACTCACTCAGCCATGAAACAAAGGTGGATGTTAACCCAGAGGTAGATTTGTAAATCAAGAATAAGCAAAACCAGGGGAAGTCAAAATTGTGTTCCTGTTTCCTACAAAGATGCACAGAAAGCATAACTCGGCTTGAGTCTAGAGGAGGTCGTGGAATGGATTTCTTTTCCTCCTCCACAGGAAGGAATTGATTGATTTATTTTTGTCTAAAGAAAAGAAGGTTTATGTAATCTTTTTTCTAAAAGTAGGCAGCTCTATTGGCCTGCTGCTTCCTAGGACTGTTTTGGAAAGGAATAAAAAGAAACTGAAGTGCTTCCCACCAGTGAGAGAAAATTTCTTCAGTACCATGCAAGCTGAAATCATTGGGCTTTGTGAGATTAATAAAATAATTACCTTTGGTTTCTATCAACACTTCAATCATCCACTTATTTAAGTGTGGCTCAGATAACTTAGTTTTATAAGGCAGATTCACAGGCCAAGCAATTAAAGGTTTTGAAAAAAAAGAGATGCTCAGAGGATTGGAGAACCTCTGCTGTGGGGACAGAATGGGAGAGTTGGGGCTCTTGAGCCTGGAGAAGAGAAGACTCCAGGGAGACCTTAGAGCAGCCTTACAGTACCTGAAGGGGCTCCAGGAGAGCTGGGGAGGGACTTTTGACAAGGGCTGGGAGTGAGGAGCACTTACAGTGTACAAATGTTTTATTATTACATTTCCATGTGTGTGTATAGAGACTGTTAGGGGTGTGGAAGATCCTCATCCCCAGCACAAATCAGGCTGGATGAGGAGTGGCTGAGAGCAGCCTGCAGGAGAAGGCCTTGGGGGGGTCAGTTGGTGCCAAAGTGCCCAGGAGCCAGCACTGGTGGCTGGCAGCACAGAGGCAGCTGTGTGCTGGCTGCAGGCAGAGCAGGGAGAGCAGCAGCACAGGGAGGGGATTCTGCCCCTCTACTCTGCTCAGCCCTCACCTGCAGCACTGCCTCCAGCTCTGGGGAACCAGCACAAGGAGGACCTGGAGCTGCTGGAGTGGGTCCAGAGGAGGCCATAGGGATGCTCAGAGGGCTGGAGAACCTCCTCTGTGTGGACAGGCTGAGAGAGTTTGGGCTGTTCAGCCTGGAGAAGGCTCCAGACAGACCTTGGAGCAGCCTTCCAGTACCCAAATGGGCTCCAGAAGAGCTGGGAAGGGACTTTTGGCAAGGACTGGCAGTGCCAGGACAAGAGACAATGGCTTTGAGCTGGAGGAGGGCAGGTTTAGACTGGAGATAAGGAAGAAATTCTTGGCAGTGAGAGCAGTGAGACACTGGAACAGGGAGGTTGTGGATGTCCCCTCCCTGGAGGTGTTGTAGGCCAGATGGGACAGGGCCTTCAGCAACCTGGGCTTGTGGGAAGTTTTTATGGTCATGGCAGGGAGGTTGAAACTTTAAGGTCCCTTCCAACCCAAATCTATGGAAAGCTTTCAGAGTCCAGCTGCTTGCTGCCTAAGGCAATGTCATTAGTCCACAGCCTCTATGATGGCTGCTGTAGCCATGCTGCAAATGCTTATTTGGCTACTATGTTCTGGAAGTCTTCTTGCCACTGACAGCAGGAGGAGAATTACATTGTTGGGTTTTTTTTTCTTAACATTAACTGTAAGAATGGCCTCAAAATACCTTTTTTTTTTTTTTTTTTATTGCCACCTCAGCACGAAAGATGTTCCACAGATTGGAGATTGGAAGGGACCCTCAAAGGTCATCTTGTCCAACCTCCCTGCAGTCAGCTGCCCAGGGCCACATCATAGAATCATAGAATCATAGAATGGTAAGGTTGGAAGGACCTCAAGGATCATCTAGTTCCAACCTCCTGCCATAGGCAGGGACACCTCCCACTAGAACAGGTCACTCAAGGCCTCCTCCAGCCTGGCCTTGAACACTTCCAGGGAAAGAGCATCCACAACCTCCCTGGGCACTCAAGTAGCCTTGAGTGACCTGTTCTAGTGGGAGTTGTCCCTGCCTATGTCAGGGGGTTGGAACTGGCTGAGCTTTGAGGTCCCTTCCAACCCAAACCATTCTATGATTCTAAGCCTGGTCTTGAATGTCTCCAGGGATGGGGCATCAACCACATCCTTGGGCAGACTGTTCCAGTGTGTTACCACCTTCATTGTGAAGAACTCCTTATGCCTTTCTCACCTGATCAGATGGTATGAAACCCAAAGGAGAGACTAAGGCAGTTATTGCAGTAAGTGACCTCTCCTTGGCTTTGCTTTGTTTTAACAGGACTAACCGGCCAGGAATGTTCACCAAGAAGGACTTTGATCAGTTGGCCTCAGCAATAGACAGCTTCAGCCTTATGACCTATGACTATTCAACACCACAAGGGTAAGATTCCATCTAACATTGCAACAAGACTGCTGAAGGAACTGGTTCTCAGTCAGTCCCTAGTAAACCTGCAGTATGAGTTCATTCTTTTGGCTGAGTGGGTGGTGTGTGCTTGCTCTGTCATATACTAAAGTTTGGATTAGTGACAGGGCATTGTTTAACTGCAGTCTATGGCTGGCACCTACATATTGGGAAAGGTTTTTGGACCCAAGCTAAAAAACAATAATAATTATCCTTTTTCTAGTTCTCTGACACTCAGTTCTCTTCCAGGCCAGGTTCTTTTGTTTCTAGTTCTTTAGCACAGGTCTGCAACACAGAATTGCTTTGGTTGGATAAGACCTCTAAGATCATGGCCTTGAGTGACCTGTTCTAGTGGGAGGTGTCCCTGCCTATGGTGGGGGGGTGGAACTGGATGAGCTTTGAGTTCCTTTCCAACCTAAACACTTCTATGATTCTATGATCAAGTCCAGCAGTCAAATAATAAAGGAGCAGAGGTCCTGTGAGGAGCAGCTGAGGGAACTGGTGTTGTTTGGTACAGACAAAAGGTGGGTGTTTGTCTGTTCCCAAAAGCAGCAAGTGATAGGATGAGAGGAAATGGCCTCGGCTGGCACCCGTGGAGGTTTAGTTTGGCTATTAGGAACAGTTCCTTTCCCAAAAAGGTTGTCAAGGCCTGGAACAGGCTGTGCAGGGCAGTGGTGGAGTCACTATCCCCAGAGGCCTTTAAAAGCCATCTGGATGTGGTGCTGAGGGTCATGGTTCAGCAGCAGACTTGGTAGTGTGGGGTTAATGGTTGGTTTTAATGATAAAGGTCTTTTGCTGCTTAAAAGATTCTATAATCTACTACAAGTCATTGTTGAAGAAATAAGCTTTAAAACCCAGAGGACAACTCATTTGCTCTGTCCTCAGGCACCAAACTGCCTTTTGGAGCCACTGCTATCGTGGACAGGCTTGAGCAGGATTTTCCATTCTTCCACTTGTCCCTCCCTTGTCCTGGTACAGCTGCTCCTGCTGTACCTCCTGCTCATCTAACCAGCTCAGGGAGCTGATCTGAAAAAATCACACAAAACCCCACTATTGTACATGGTTGGGGCCCCATGCCTGGAGATATTTAAGGTGAGGCTGGACAGGGCTGTGGGCAACCTGATCTAGTTGAGGATGTCCCTGCTGACTGCAGAGGTGGTTGGACTGGATGAGTTTTGGAGATCCCTTCCAACCCAAACCATCCTATGGTTCTATGACTGTATGATTGTATGATTCTATGGTTCTGTAGTTCTATAGTTCTATGATTCTATGGTTCTATGGTTCTATGTTTCTACAGTTCTATGATTCTATGGTTCTATAGTTCTATGATTCTATGGATCTATGGTTCTATGATTCTATGGTCTATAATTCTATGGTTCTATAGTTCTATAGTTCTATGATTCTATGATTCTATGGAGCTATGGTTCTATGGTTCTATAGTTCTATGATTCTATGGTTCTATGGTTCTATGTTTCTACAGTTCTATGATTCTATGGTTCTATAGTTCTATAGTTCTATGATTCTATGGTTCTATGGTTCTNATAATTCTATGATTCTATGGATCTATGGTTCTATGGTTCTGTAGTTCTATGATTCTATAGATTTGTGATTCTATGGTTCTGTGATTCTGTGGTTCTATGATTCTATGTTTTGCACATCAGAACTTCAATACAGTGAAGAATGAGCATTTAATCTTCTCAGGGTTGGAGGTTAACCTTCCCTCTTTCATGTGTGCCATATTTTGCTCTTCACAACTGCACTTGCCAGCAGGAGAAAGCTGAGGGTGGATGTGTGTTTTTTTCTGACAAACTAATTGGTTTGGGTTTTCTTCTCTGACTTGACAGACCTGGTCCAAATTCCCCTCTTCCCTGGGTACGAGCCTGTGTTCAGGTACTGGACCCTGACTCAAAATGGAGGAATAAAATCCTTCTGGGGCTGAATTTCTATGGCATGGACTTTTCTGCCTTGGGAGCCTCTGGGGAGCCAATCCTCGGGAGCAGGTAAGGCTTCTCTGGATATTAAGTACTTAAGTAAGATTTACTCTTCCCAAACTCAGCCCTTCACAAGTATTCTTTAGAAATATGGCTGTGGTGCTAACATGGGAATGGCCACAATGGCAGATAAATCTGGACAAGAAATGGAAGCTCAGCAGTTAAGAGTAAGACCTGGAAGTTCTCTTCCCTGTCCTGAAGTGCAGATAGATGGCACAGTTATCCTGCCAGAGCTCCCATGGAAAACTGATTTGTGTGCTTTTTCCTCTCTCTCTGTTCATCCCTGCAGTTTGCCATGGTTTGTGTTCAAGTGCTCTGCACCATTCTCTCCTGTACACCATTTTCAGGAGTTCATGCAGTTGACCTCAAGATTGTTTCTGTCAGCTGCTAAAGCTGTTAGCTGTTACTTTGAAATTTGATATTGGTTCCACACAGCAATATGCCACCAAGTTTCTGTTGGGTAGAAGAAGCTGCAATAGGCTCACCTGGAGGAGGCAAAAAAAAAAAAAAAATCTATAACAAGATAAAGGGAAGTATTCCAAAGCCAGCCTGAGATTTTATATTGATTCTCAGAGGAAAATGATTGTTTTAGTTTTGGGTAATAACCACCTATAATAACAGTGAGCTTTGTAGAAACACAGTCTGAGTAAAGTACATCAAACCAAGGAAGGGAAAAAAAAAACCAGAGACAAGAAAAGCAGTGTGAATTTGGCAGGAAAATCAGGTTTGTTCAGAAGCTGGTTATTGATTCATAAAATAGACCCAAGTGAAAACAGATCTGAATCACCAGAGATTACTTCTCTTCTTCAGAAGTTGCTAAGTTCCTACCCCAGGGTTCTTCATTAGAGTAATAGATGAGTTGTTAGGCATTGAAATACTAGCAGAGGTGGGTTGCAGAAGGAAAGGGCCTGATTTTTATCTGTCATAGAATAATAGAATCATAGAATGGTAAGGTTGGAAGGGACCTCAAGGATCATCTAGTTCCAACCCCCTGCCATAGGCAGGGACACCTCCCACTAGTACAGGTCACTCAAGGCCTCTGCCAACCTGGCCTTGCTCACCTGCAAGGAGGAGGCATCCACAACCTCCCTGGGCAGCCTGTTCCAGTGTCTCACCACCCTCATACTGAAGAACTTCTTCCTGAGCTCCAGCCTAACCCTGTTCTCCTCCTGCTTCAAACCATTCCCCCTTGGCCTGTTGCTAGACACCTTCATGAAAAGTCCCTCTGCAGCCCTTCTGTAGGATCCCTTCAGGTACTGGAAGGCAGCTCTAAGATCCCCCCAGAGTCCCACACTCCATGGAATGTCACATGGAGATGTGTCTGTGCTTGTGTACTTCTGTGTACTTCAGGCTCGAAGGAGATGAAAGCAATGTTTTTGTGCAGCACAATCTAATTTCTGCTTGGGCGTTGTTGCAGCAGCAGGAGCTGCAGCTGACGTTTGCAGTAACAATGTGTTTGTCTTACAGCTGGTCACAAGAGCTCCTTGTTCACACAACAAGTCAGTTTCAGAGATCCGAGCACATTCTGAGGCTTTATGCAACCAAGTACCATCGAGGTTTGGCTGTGGGGAAGGTTCATGCCTGTGACTGTTTAGTTCTGACCTAATTGGTGTCAAATGCTAAGCCTGAAGTGCAGGTGGTGTGCCTGTGATTCCCCAAATCGCCTCTAGTGCTCCTGGCAATGTTTTCTGCCCTCTGGCTGTCAGGAGTCAGGTGTCTGAAGTGCTAAGATGCAGTCATTAAAACTTACCACTCTCTTAAATCCTGTCAGAACAGAACCAGCTGCTGCTGCTTGCTTGCTGCTCTAATGATCAGTTTGTTCCAGCAGGTCCTCTATTGACACCTCAACCTGACAGGATTTCTTCTTCACCTCAGAAGTGTATGTCCTGGGTAAATAATTCTTCACTATACCCTGAAGCTGCAGCAACTATTCAACATTGCTACAGAATCTTTACCTTCTGAGTCCTTTTTGAGACCTGTAGCAGGTCAGCAAGCCACTCAATCTCACCAGCTTCCTTCTGCCCAAGTACAAATCCAGGCTGGGTGAGGAGTGGCTGAGAGCAGCCTGCAGGAGAAGGCCTTGGGAGGGTCAGTTGGTGCCAAAGTGCCCAGCAGCCAGCACTGGTGGCTGGCAGCACAGAGGCAGCTGTGTGCTGGTTGCAGCCAGAGCAGGGAGAGCAGCAGCACAGGGAGGGGATTCTGCCCCTCTACTGTGATCCTGCATCACTGCCTCCAGTGCTGGGGCCTCAGCACAAGAAGGACCTGGAGCTGCTGGAGAAGGGTCCAGAGGAGGCCACCAAGATGCTCAGAGGGTTGGAGAAGCTATTCTTTGGGGCCAGGCTGGGAGAGTTGG
>WBNM01041172.1:0-10359 GCA_013399055.1 Ramphastos sulfuratus
GCTTTTCTCTAGTTTGAAGCCATGCCCCCCCCCCCAATCCTATCACTGCAGGCATTTGTAAACAGTCTCTCTCCATCCTTCTTCTAGCCCACTTCAGGTACTGGAAGGTCTCTATAGGTCTCCCTGGAGCCTTCTGCAGCTTGCATTAGGCAGCACCAGGACACCCAAGTCCTTTTCTGCAGTGCTGCTCTCAATATCATCACCTGTGTGCCAACCTAGGTGCAGAGCCTTCCACTTTGCCTTATTTAACCTCAGGAGCTTCTCCTCACCTCTCTGGCCTGTCCAGGTCCCTCTGGATGGCACCCATCCCATCCTTCGGACTATCAGTTGTACCACTCAGCTTGGTATCATCTGCAAACCTGCCGAGGGTGCCTCAATCTCTCTGTCTATAGCATTGAAGAAGATACTGAACAGCACTGGTCCCAGCAGAGACCTTTGAGGGGCACCACGTGTCACCTGTCTCCATCTGGACATCAAGCCATTAACCACTACCCTTTAGATGTAAGCATCCAACCAATTCTTTTATCCACTGGAGAGTCCACCCATCAAATCCATATCGCTCCAACTTGGAGAGGAGAATGTTGTGGGGGACTGTGCCAAAAGCTTTACAAAAGTCCAGATAGATGACATCTGTTTGTGTTCCCTTGTCCACTGATGTGGTTATACCATCATAGAAAGCCACGAGGTTGATGAGGCAGGACTTGCCCTTGGTGAAGCTATGCTGGCTGTCTGGAATCACTTCCCTGTCCTCTGCCTGTTCTCTGTGTGTGTGTTTTGAGGCTTGTTTACAGTGGGGTGGCTCTGGGAAGGCAGGGCTGTGACATCAAGGTGTGACGCACCTCAGTAGCTTAAGCTTAGGTCTGAATAATCACAGGCTCATAGAGTGGTTTGGGTTGGAAACAACCTTGAAGATCTATCTCCAACCTCTCGAGTTACCACCTGCCAGGTTGCACAAAACCCCATCCAACCTGGCCTTTGGAGCACCTCCAGGGAAGGGACATCCACAACTTCTCTGGGCAACCTGTTCCAGCACCTCACCATGCTCACATTAAAGAATGTCTTCCTTATACCTAATCTAAATCTACCTTTTTTCACTTTGAAACTTTTACTGCTCATCCAATCACAACACTCATACACAGACTGGTAGGGGTTGGAACTGATCTCTGAAGATCTTCTAGTCCAATGCCTCCTGCAAGGTCACCTGGAAGAAGTCACAACGAAACACCTCCAGGTGGGTTTGGAGTGCCTCCAGAGAAGACTCCACAAGCTCTCTGAGCAGCCTGGCCAGCACTCTGGCCCCCTCACAGGGAAGAAGCTTTTCCTTACATTTCCATGGAACCTCCTGAGTGCCAGTTTGTGTCCACTGCTCCTTGTCCTTACACTGGACACCACTGAGAAGAGGCTAACTCCATCCTCCTGACACTCACACTTTAATAAAGCACTACTAAGTTCCCCTTTCAGTCTCCTCTCTGACTAGGAGTCACTCCCCATCTTTCCTATAGGCCCTTTTTAACTTCTGGGAGGCCACTAACAAGTCAGAGGTCCCCAAACAAGCCCCCTACACCGCCCCAAAATAGAAGAATTCTCTTTCACTTTGGAATCCACCACCACCCTGCTGCATCCCATGACAAGGCAGATCTGGGCTGCCATGTAGAAGCCTTGTCTCACATCCATCTATGACCATCGACCAGCAGCGAGAACCAGACGGTTACCCAACACTTGCAAAGTGAAGGAGGTGCAAGGAGCAGACTCAAAAATGCTCCTGAAAACAATTTGTGGAAGCTACTCAAACCCCAAAAATGCAGCTTTTTTCTTGCTTTTTAATTTTCTTTGTTTTGTTTTGTTTATTTGTTGTGGGGTTTATTTGCCCTTTTTGTGTGTGTTGTTTTTTGTTTGCTTGCTTGCTTTTTCCTCTGAACAGTTTTTGCAAATCCCAACAGTTCACAGCTTCAATTGGGTCCCTCAAAGGTCATGTCATTCAACCCCCCTGCAGCCAGCAGGGACACCTCCAAATCTACACCTTGTAAATCTCTCAGCATTTCCACTCAGAGCAAATTTTGGTCCTCTGAGGGGCACCATAGAAATCCCAAGTTTTTGACTCTGCACCTTTTCCCTTTGAGAAGATGGCAGAGAACACTATCAGGCCATAATTGTGTGGTTGCTGGTGCAGCATTTGGCCGTGGGGGTGGCAGTGGTCAAACCTTCCAGCCTTTTTTTGCTCATCCCTCCTCAGGGATCAGGGTAGAGGACAGCATGGGCAACACTGGTGGTTTGCAGCAGTGGTCTGACCACCCTCCTGGCACCAGTATTGGTTTCCTTATGTGGCCTGACAGTAATCCCTGTCGGAACTGTGTCCTCAGTGAAAGGAGTTCATCTAGAGGATAAACCAAGTAAGAAACCCACCTCTATTCTCATTAAGAAAATAAACTAAACGAGAATACCACCTACCAACAACAGGGTCCTTTCACAATCATCAGGTCCAACTTTCATTAACCTCAGCAGGTACCTTCCCAAAGGACAGGACTAAATTATCTCCAATACTTGGCCTAAGGCAATATTTTTTAGAAGTGTGATTCTACAACGACAACATTAAAAGTAATAGGCTGTCATATGCTGCCTGTGCTGTGACTGAGGGGGCCAGCACAGCAATAACAGCAATGGTGTCAAGGGGGGGTTGGCAGATCCCTGCTCCTCTCAAAAGAAGAGCAGATGTCTGTGAGGATGGGAAGCTGACTGGGAAGCTTTGCCTTGAAGTGCTGGGAGAAATACTGTGTGGTGCAGCTTGCTAGGAGCTGGACTAGGTCACAGAAAGCACAGCAGACAGTTGCCAGCAAAAACGTGCTTAGATTCACAGCTTGGGTTGGCTGGAAGGGACCTCAAAGATCATCTAGTTCCAACCCCCTGCCACTAGACCACCTCCCACTAGAACAGGTCTCTCAAGGCCTCACCCAACCTGGCCTTGAACACCTCCAAGGAGGGTACCTCCAGGCACAACCTCCCTGGGCAACCTGTGCCAGTGTCTCACTACTGTCACTGGAAAAAAATTCTCCCTCATCTCCAGTCAAAATCTGTCCTCCAATCCATTCCCTCTCATCCTGTCACTGCAAGCCCTTGTAAAAAGTCCCTTCCAGGCTTTCTTGTAGGCCCCTTCAGGTACAGGAAGGCTGCCTAAGGTCTCCCCAGAGCCTTCTTTTCACCAAGCTGAAGAGCCCCAAATCCTGCAGACTGTCCCAATTAGGGGAGGTGCTCCAGCCCTCTGATCATCTTCATGGCCCTCCTCTGGACCTACTTCAGCAGTTCCATGTTCCTCTTATGCTGGGGGCACCAGACCTGGAGGCAGTGCTGCAGGTGGGATCTCAGCAGAGCAGAGCAGAGGGGCAGAATCCCCTCCCTGTGCTGCTGCTCTCCCTGCTTTGGATGCAGCCCAGCACACAGCTGCCTTCTGGGCTACCAGCAACCATTGCTGGCTCATGATGCCATTGTAATGGGATTCCTTCTGTTGGAGAATATTCTTCCATCTAACTAAGTTCAGGGTGGTATTTTTTTGTTTTTCATGGAGATGCAGCTCTGTGCTGTACATGCATTAAGTGTTGTGAAGATAGAAGAGCAACATGATTAGGATAGATTTCACCCAAAGGATGTAAAGACACTGCAAGCATGAGCTTAGGAGAGGGCAAAGCAGTTAGAAATGCAACTTGACTCTACACAAGCACTCCTGAGTTTATATTTGAGGAAATTCCTGAGTGCTTCATTGTATCAAGGCCAAGTATACAAAAATTTAACACTGAATGACACAGAGCTGTTGGAGCAAGCCCAGAGGATGGCCACAAATATGATGCAAGGGCTGGAGCACCTCTCCCATGAGGATGGGCTGAGGGAGCTGGGGGTGTTCAGCCTGAAGAGAAGACTCCAGAGGAACCTTAGAGCTGCCTTCCAATACCTGAAGGGATCCTACAGGAAGGCTGTAGATGGACTTTTGTTGAGGCTATGTAGAGACAAGACAAGGGGGAATGGTTTGAAGCTGAGGGAGGGCAGGGTTAGACTGGATCTTAGGAAGAAGTTCTTCAGTACAAGGTGATGAGACTCTGGAACTGGTTGTGGATGCCTCCTCCCAGGGGATGTTCAAGGCCAGATGAGGCCTTGAGGATCTGAATCTAAGTGAGAGGCATCCCTGCCCATAGTAGGGGAGTTGAAGTAGATGATCTCTGAGATCCCTTCCAACCTGAACCATTCTAGGATTCTCTCAATAAAATTAAAAAAAAAAAGAAAAAGAAAAAAAGAAATTAAAAAATCAACTGAATTTGCTGGAGCACTCACTCTGAAGCCATAGATGAGAGTTTTGCTGCATGCATACATTTTGCCAAATAGATACACAAATATTGCTTTAAAACTCGCTTGTTGCTGCAGTGAGGGACAGGAAATGAGTTGTGTTGCAGATATTTCATAGCAAGGGACAGAGTGGTAAATATCACAAAGACAAATCTATAGAGTCACTACAATGCAGAAACAGTGTTCCACTTGAAAAAACTCCACCAAAAAAAAAAATAAAAATGGACATAAATTCCAACACAGTCAACCCAGGAAAACCCAAACCCGAGGTTTGATTTAAATGTAAATATGCTACATATTTCATTAAGGAGACAAGAGATCATCATTAAAATCCTTGCTACTGCATGGAACAGGCACTTAAATTACTGTAATTTATCCAGGAAGAAAGATTCATAGAATGCCTTAGGTTGGAAGTGATCTTAAAGAACATCTAGTTCCAGCCCCCCTTACCACGGGCGGAGACAGCTTCCACTAGACCAAGGTTGCCTGGAGCACAGCCCTATGAGGAGAGGCTGAGGGAGCTGGGAGTCTTTAGCCTGGAAAAGAGGAGGCTCAGGGGTGACCTCATTGCTGTCTACAACTACCTGAAAGGAGGTTGTAGCCAAGTGGGGTTGGTCTCTTCTCCCAGGCAACCAGCAACAGAACAAGGGGACACAGTCTCAATTTGTGCCAGGGGAAGTCTAGGCTGGATGTTAGGAGGAAGTTCTTGACAGAGAGAGTGATTGGCATTGGAATGGGCTGCCCAGGGAGGTGGTGGAGTCACCATCTCTGGAGGCATTGAAGAAAAGCCTGGATGGGGCACTTAGTGCCATGGTCTGGTTGATGGATAGGGCTGGGTGATGGGTTGGACTGGATGAGCTTGGAGATCTCTTCCAACCTGGTTGATTCTATGATTCAAGGCTTCATCCAACCTGATCTTCAACACCTCCAGGGAGGGGTAATAATAGCACATGTTCTTAATAAACATCAAAGAAGTGTTAAAGTTTGAAATCTAAATTTCTATTTGTCCTTGGAGATTAAATTGGCTTTCCATCTAGAAAGTCATCTCTCTCTTGTACTCAGATGATGTCAAATCACCTGCAGTCCCCCAACAAGGACTTGCTGGAGTAGGTGCATAGGAAGGCCACCAAGATGATCAGAGGGCTGGAGCACCTCTGCTGTGAAGACAGGCTGAAAGAATTTGGGATGTTCAGCCTGCAGAGGAGAAGGCTCCAGGGAGACCTTAGAGCTGCATTTCAGTATCTGAAGGGGACTACAGGAAGGCTGGGGAGGGACTGTTTAGAAGAGCTTATGATGATAGGACAAGGGGCAATGGTTTGAAAGTGGAGCAGGAGAGATTTAGGTTGGACATTGGGAGGAAGTTCTGCACAAAGAGAGTGGGGAAATACTGCAAAAGGTTGCCCAGAGATGTGCCCTGTCCTCCAGACATTCAAGATCATCTTTGATGTGACCCTGGGCAGCCCGATCTAGTTGGAGGTGTCCCTGCTGATAAGCACAAGGGGGTTGGACAAGATGACTTTTGAGGGTCCCTTCTAACCTGATGCATTCTGTGAATCTGAAAAACAGCTTTTGGAATCTCATTAGATAGCTTTGAGATGGATGTGGATTTGCAGCCTAAAGTGAAATTTAATTTCACAATTACTCACATGCAAATCAGTTTCTCTCCAAAGAGAGGTGGCATTAAGGAGGTAGCCTTCTGCTTTTTGCAGGAGAACTGGGACAGAATGTGGGATGTAGGCAACATGACATCTTCCCTTTCCCTGTGGAGATGTCTGCAAGACTTTACCCTGCTAAACTACTAAACTCAAAGTAAGAAATG
The DNA here is from genome assembly GCA_013399055.1 of Ramphastos sulfuratus. Lineage (NCBI taxonomy): Eukaryota > Metazoa > Chordata > Aves > Piciformes > Ramphastidae > Ramphastos > Ramphastos sulfuratus. Next base: position 6,149 of record WBNM01041172.1, read on the forward strand.
TCAGTGTCACTGCTTTCTGTCATGTCTGGAACTGTGTACTCTGCATCTGTGACAAAATTAGCCCCTTCTGGCAGGAAGTCTGTAATCTCCTTCCCAGAGGTCTCAACTATCCCATCATGCTGTCAGCCAAACTGTGCCCATCAGGCTGGCTTGCAGATACCTCTGTTACCCTGGATCATAGGAAAATAAGCTTGGCAGAGAAGTGCCTTCCACTGCTCAAAAGGTCAAGATCCTCTTCCTTCCTTAAGCAAATGGAAGCAGAAAAACTGTCACCAGAAAAAAACTGCCCTCTCAAGAAACCATAATTTAGATCAATCTTACCTGTTTGGAGCTAACAGCTGACATCAGACTTTAGTCCCAATGCCTCTACTGCCAAGAAACAGATAAGCTACTCTTTTTTTTTTGCTGGGAACACACATCACAGAATCATGGAATCACGGAGTGTTAGGGGTTGGAAGGGACCTCAAAAGATCATCCAGTCCAATCTCCCTGCCAAAGCAGGATGACACAGGGAAGGTCACATAAAACACATCCAGGTGGATTTTCAATGTCTCTGGAGAAGAAGGCTCCACAACCTCTCTGGGAAGCCTGCTCCAGAGCTCTGGCACCTTCACTATAAGGAAGTTTCTCCTCATGTTGAGGTGGAACCTCCTATGTTTCACTTGTACCCATTGTTCCTTGTCCTATCACTGGGCACCACTGAAAAGAGCCTGGCACCTTCATCCTGACACCCTCCTCTCAGGTATTTATAGACATTGATCAGATCCCCTCTCAGCCTTCTCTTCTCCAGACTAAACAGCCCCAAGTCTCTCAGTCTTTCTTCATTGGAGAGATTTTGAAGTCTCCTACTCATCCTTGTAGCTCTCCATTGGGGTCTCCCTGTCTTTATTGAACTGGGAAGCCCAAACTGGACTTCCCTCCCCTGCTACCTCCCAGTTCTTGTTCCCTACCTTTGTTCTGGTCTTTCCAAATCTTTCTTCATCAGGTTAATCAGCACAGTCATAACAATACAAGAGGGAAAACTTGATGACATGTAGCTATCGTGCTAGCGACACAAGACATGTTTATTTTGTCTTCATTAATTACATTTCTTACTCTTGCAAATATTAACACTACCTGATTGCTTACACCTATCTGGTTTGGTCATAAGGACTAATTGTTTTTTCCTAGGGTGAAGAGGACAAAGTAAGTGGGAAGGTGCATAGATACAGACTTAAGAAGCAAGAAGTCAGTTACCTGCACTGATTAAAAGTGTACAACTGCAGAGCTTGGCATTTTGGAAATTAAACATCATTGGAACCATGTCTAAAGCTGAACATCTGCTCTGGTGAGACTACCTGCAGTAGTGTGTGCAGCTCTGGCACCCCAACACAAGAGAGATATGGACCTGCTTGAGCAGGTCCAGAGCAAGGCCACCAAGGTGATCAGAGGGCTGGAGAAGCTCTCCTATGAAGACAGGCTGAAAGAACTGGGGATCTTCAGCCTGGAGGGGAGAAGGCTCTGGGCTTAGAGCTACATTTCAATATTTGAAGGGGGCCTACAGGAAGGCTGGGGAGGGACTATTTAGAAGGGCTTGGAGTGATAGGAGGAGGGGCAATGATTTCAAAGTGGAGCAGGGAAAATTTAGATTGGACATCAGGAGGAAGTTCTGCACAACGAGAGTGGTGGAACACCAGAACAGGTTGCCCAGGGATGTGGTTAAAGCCCCATCCCTAGAGACATTCAAAATCAGCCTTGATGGACCAGTTGATCTAATTGGAGGTGTCCCTGATGAATGCAAGGGGCTTGGACAAGATGACCTTTAAGGGTCCCTTCCAACCTAATGCAATCCGTGACTCCAATCTACAAAAGCAGGTACAGGAAAACTGTGTGTGATAGCCTGCAGTGGGAAAAAGAAGAGTAACAGAGAACTGATGAGACAGATTCAGAGCAGCATTCTGAAATTCTGGAGGCATCATGCCCATGCCTTGCTAATTAAAACTAATCCAGAATGACAATGTGTAATTATTCACAGAGATCCATTTTGTGCCTACAGCTACACAAAGATACCAGGTGTGACATGCTGAAAATATCCACCCTTGCTGTCCTGTGCTGGCTAAGGGAAAGGGTTTTGCCCTCCTCTTTCAGTCTAGGAAGATTTAAAGGTTTCTTAACTTGCACCTGACTCCACTCCCTAGAAGATTTGTAAAGACATCATCTGACTCGAACTTTAGTGTGAAGAAGGCTAAGAGGGGATCAAGATGAAGGTGCCAGGCTCTTTTCAATGGTGACAAGCAAAGGGACAAGGAACAATGGGTATAAGCTACAACACAGGAAGTTCCACTTCTTTCTGGTGAGAGTGTTGGAGCTCTGAGCAGGCTGCCTGGAGAGGTGGTGGAGTCTCCTTCTCTGGGGACCTTCAAAACCCTCCTGAACATGTTCCTGTGCAACCCACTCTAGGTGATCCTGCTCTGTCAGGGGGGTTTGACTTGATGATCTTTTGAGGTCACTTCCAACCCTTAGCATTCTGTGATTTCTCCACTGACTGCACTTCTGTACAGGTCACAAAGCTCTAAATAATATAATCTTAAATCCCCAAGGGGATTCTCACATGCCTGCTTGCCTCTTTTGCAGAGGGGTGAAGGGAGTGCAGAACAGTGATGGATCAAATCTCTTTGATTTGTTATTTTAACCCACACCCCAGTGGTTTTACAGGTGCTTTTCTCATTTCAGTGCCAGTTGGTTCAGGCTTGGAGTTTACTGGAGAACCTGAAGGGGCTCTGGGCAACCTGGTCTAGTTGAGGATGTCCCTGCTGACTGCAGAAGGGGTTGGACTAGCTGACCTCTGGAGGTCCTTTCCAGCCCAGCCTACTGTATGATTCTAAGTAGCTCCAAGTTCTCAGAGTGGTAGATGAACTGCTAGTGTTTGGATGGGTGTGGGCAGCAGGGTCGAGCTTGGCATGGCTGAGCCTGAAGCACACTTCTAGATTGCATAAAGGTTTTCTTTCCTATGCAGACAGGCTGGGGGAGCTGGGTTTTTTCAGACTGGAGAAGAAAAGACTCAGGGGGGACCTTATAGGAGCCTGAGTATAGTACCTGAAGGGGGCCTATAAGGGACTTTTTATAAAGGTCTGCAGTGATAGGATGAGGGGCACGGGTCAGATTTAGACTGGATGTTGGGAACAAGTTCTGTGCCATGAGGGTGGTGGAACACTGGAACAGGTGGCCCAGGGAGGTGGACGCCCCATCCCTGAAGATATTCAAGGTCAGGCTTGATGAGGTTTTGGTCAGTCTGATCTAGTGGAGGATGTCCCTGATAACTGCAGAGGAGTTTAACTAGATGCCTTTTGGAGGTCCCTTCAAACCCAAACCATTCTGATTCTATGATTCCTCCAGCAAACAGCAGCAGGGTCCAAAGGAGAGGGAAGAAAGAGCTCCAGTACCTGCACCAACAAGGTGCACTTCTCAGAAGATGCACAAGAATTTTCAATGGGGTGAAAACAGTAGTTGTGAGGAGGTCAGGAGAAGGAGCCCCAGACCTGCCATTCACTCCGTGCTCCGAAGCATGGCAGAGATCACGTTTTCTTCCCCCTCAAAACAGAACAAGTAAAACAAAGGGGGGGAAAAAAGTCTTTGTGTTCTTCCCTTCTGGGTACATAATGCACATCTGTGTGTGCACAAATAAGAAACTGGCAGCAATTGCAGAGGGGGATATTCAGTAAACAATAGAGCTGTTTATACTATTTTATACCTTTGTCAGTGTCTCGTACTTCAAAGTTTCAATATTCATAGAATGCTTTGGGTTGGAAGAGACCTTCAAGATCATCCAGTTCCAACACCCTTTGCCATGGGCAGGGACACCTCCCACTAGATCAGGTTGATCCAGCCTGGCCTTGAACATCTCCAGGCAGGGGGAATCCACAACCTCCCTGGGCAACCTGTTCCAGTGTCTCACTGCTATCACTGGAAAGAATTTCTTCCTAATCTCTAGTCTCAATCTGCCCTCCTCAAGCTTCAATCCATTCCCTCTCATTCTTGTCACTACAAGTCCTTATCAAAAGTCCCCTCCCAGCTTTCTCGTAGCCCCCCTTCAGGTCCTGGAAGGCTGCTCTAAGGTCTCCTCAGAGCCTTCTCTTCAGGCTGAGCAACCCCAGCTCTCTCAAAACCTGCCCACAGAGAAGGCTTTACTGATTGCTAATAATCTTCACAGCCACCTCTGGACCTGCTCCAGC